>CM067371.1:91544627-91637532 GCA_034401795.1 Chaetoderma sp. LZ-2023a
CCTTCTAAAGGCGAATCCTCCCTTTCCGACATGCTTCCACCAAAAAATAATCGTCAAACGTGAGCAAAAAACAAGGTAACGCGCAGAAAAGTATAAAGAACACAAAACCGCATGTAACCCTTTGCCAATAAATGAGCAAAGAGGAAGTAGTAGTCGGCGCATGCGCGGTGGTGGGGCGAGCATCCGCCGGACTACCTCTGACTCCCTGCCCAGTAGGGGCACCTAACTGTTTTTAATCTGAGTGTTTTATTGAGTGAAAGCCGATATTTAGCAATATCAAAAGTATTAGGGAGGTAAGTATACTCTTGATGTGAAAAGACCATACCCATGTGGGGAGCCGATTGATGTCTCAAACTCTACAGACTTTACTGACTTGACTCGTACTCTCAGCTTGGTGTATGCAAGTAGTAGTCTCACTAGTTGTAGCCTCATCTTCATTACAACTGGCCTGGCGTAGTACATCTAGAATCTTTGAGCGTTTAATTGTGTTGAAGGCTCGTGACATGACATTTATATATTGCTGTTAAGAGAGTTGTATCAATTGTGTGTATAAAAACTTAACACGATGGTGTTTGGTACACTAAATTATGCAATTCTCAACCAGTTCTCATACAATCTTTGCTGAAACCCATTCTATGTTGCTTTCAATTAGTGGCCATAACAAAACTGCCCATTTTTTTTTTAATGTTAGAATTAATAGTCGAGGCAAAAATTAAAAATAGTTTCGTTTCCTGTAAACCTCCCGGGTGAAATTTTTCTTTGTTTTCACCCGGCCGGGAATAAAATTTTTTTTTTTCTACCCAGCGTAAATGTTAACCCATGCATACATTTGTCAAACTATACAAATTACAATGTTTTACTGCCATTTGTATGCAATGTGAATCCATTTGACTAAATGACAAAAAATCTTTTTTCTACACCCAGTTTGCAGGAAACAAAATCTTTTTATGGATGGTCCGAGGTCATCAATATTATGAAGAATACCTACATTATTTTGCAAAATGAGAATCACACCTGCCAAAGCTGTTATTGAGTAGCATTTTACACAATTTCTCATTTTCCAGAAAATTCAAGATGGCCGCTGAAAAAGCTGACCAATTAAAATTCTGCATAGCCTAGCGCCATACGGGCATTCTAGTTTTAGGTTGAAATCTGCCCAGCAGTTTGTAAGTAGAATTTTTACTTTCCGCCAAATTTTTCATAAAATCTAAGATTTTCACCAAAGAAATTGACATCATTTCCGGTAAATCTTTCATAAAATTGATCAATCAAAATTCGAAATATGAATTCTGGAGTCTACCACGATATGGTCCCTCTAGCCAAAATTGGTTGAAATATGTCAAGCAACTAAAGAGAAGTAGTGTTTTGACAAGTTCTGGTAAATTTTTCATAAAGTCTACGATTTTCACCCAAAGAATTGGTCAATCAAAATTCTAAATAAAAGTTCTAGAGCCTACCACCATAAAATCTGCATAGCCAATGGTTGAATTATGTCAAGTAACCAAGGACGAGTAGAATTTTTAACAATTTCGGGTACATTTTTCATAAAATCTAAGATTTTCATCTAAGATTGCCCAATCAAAATTCTGAATAGAACTTCTGGATGGTACCAGCATAGAATCCTTCCAGCCAAATTTGGTTGAAATCGGTCAAACCGTTAAGGAGAAGTGGTTTGATAGATGGATGGGTGGCTCGCTTATCCCTTTGAGCTATGTGAGCTAAAAATTGCATGCCTACTTCTTACACTTCCATCACAGATTTTCTTTAAACTCTTACCATTTATCGCCGCCCCCCACCCCTCTATCTCCATGATTAAAATCTGAAGCTTTAGGTTTAAATTCCAAGTAATTTGTCCGTAATTATTTTAATACAAAAAGTCCAAGGGGCCTGTGCCGCTCACCTGGAACATAAACATTTCAAGCAGAAGGTCCATCGCCTATAAGTAGAATGCTAAGAAGTTGACCAGCATTGTAACAAGAAAACAGCGGCTATATTTCTTTACATATCAATTTCCCTTTTGTTCAAATGAGTGCCGGCCGGACATCTTGGACTTTGGCTTATTTTTTTAGGCTTCAAAATCAATCAAATAAAAAAATCCAATATGGTCGCCAAATACGCTACATTTTGGTCCAAGACTGGCATGTTTTTTAATGTATCAACTTCCATTGAACAAAATTTAATGGACCTTAGTGCCTAATCATCTTTCCTAGATTCATTCAGCGGTTCTGGAGTCATTTTTGCAAAACCTAGGTCATTAAAGCATTTGGCCAATCAAATTCGCTCGAACAAACTTTGGTTCAGCTCTTGCCATAGATAATATTTCATGAGTTTTGAACCAATCCCTCAAATGGTTTCAGAGATTTTTTCACAGGAGGCTTGTATGGCTCACCTGGAATTATTGACCACTGGCACAACCGAACAAAATGAGATGACCACCAGAGACATTTACCAATCTAATTTCTGTGAAGAAAGCTTAGCCAAGTTTGATTAAAGCTGGCCCACTGGTTAATAACCAGTCTTTTATATGATTTTCTCAGAAATTTCTAGAAGACACTAAATTTGAATTGATTCATGGCGGATATGTATTTTTTATGTATCAACTTTCCATGGACAAACTTTAATGGCGTTTAGACCCTAATCATATCTCCCAAATTTCTGTGCCATAAGGATAATTTCCCATTACTTTAGTATGAGGGCTTTTAGCAGGAAAAAGATCCAAGATGGCCACCAAATGGTTTATCCGACAGAACATTTGCGAAAATGGCCAACTTGAAATCAGAATACACGCAAACATATATAAAACCAGTTTCGGCTTCAAAATCTGCCAAACAGGCTACATTTTGATTGGTCCACGGCGGCCATGTTTTTTAATATATAATAAAAATGCCTGTGATAAAGGATACTAACCAGCGACAATCATGAAAAGCGCAATGAGTAATGAGTGATGCCTAAGATGTTTTTCCGGGATGTATATATTGTTTAAGCCGCTTGTGCTGATCATTCCATTCCCATTTTCTCATTGGCTAGCACGACAAAAATTCTGAAACATGGCCTGTGAGTCGCAGACAAGTACTCGCTCTGAATAC
Organism: Chaetoderma sp. LZ-2023a; assembly: GCA_034401795.1. Lineage (NCBI taxonomy): Eukaryota > Metazoa > Mollusca > Caudofoveata > Chaetodermatida > Chaetodermatidae > Chaetoderma > Chaetoderma sp. LZ-2023a. Next base: position 91,547,714 of record CM067371.1, read on the forward strand.
CGGAAATAAATCCTTCTAATATCATGTGATTTGTATTTTTTCTACGACATGAAATGTTAAATTGTATAATAATTTTGATGTAATAAATGATGGTTATTAGAGTATACCTAATATTTAGGCGGTCCCAGATAAGTTCACTCCTGCAATGATGGGCATGGGGGTATATTAAGCATATGTGTAACTTGTAAGGCGGCAAGAATTTGTACCGGGAAATAAAACTGTTCTTTTAAGCGTTTTAGAGAATGGATTTCAACTTTTTAGTAACAGAAGTCACCCATAAAACCAATATTTGGTTAAAACCGATATGAAGACATATCGAAACCGATATAGCTGTAAGCCAAAACGCGCAGAACCTAGCGTCCGCTCCAAACATCTGGGTGAATTGATCAATATCTGGTATTTGTTTCCATGAACAAACTTGGTTCTGCTCTTGCCCTAGATCATATATCATGAGGTTTACATCGCTCCCCCAAGCGGTTTAAGAGATGATTTTTAAAGATATTAAAAAAATCAGACAAAATCCAAGATGGTAAAATTGGCCGATTGTCTTCCTTCAAACAAACTCGGATCTCTATGTCCTCATCATCATCATTTTACGATTGCCTCAGTGTCTTACTGTAGTAAGGCTTGCTCAGTCTAATTCCAAAGTTCTATCTTTGATATCCAGTATGTTCTTGAATGACTTGCTTGTTGTTGATTAATTAACTCTCCTTTGAAACCGTTAGATTCAAGAGTTTAACCCTTACCACTCCGATGTCAACATTCTATCTTTTGCTGTGAATAACAAAGAAACTGGTGCACATTTTTCAACAGTTTGGTAGATTAGACAGCAACATCCTCCACCCCATTTGCCGAATAATGAAACAGCAGATCATCTCTTAATTTAATATCAGTTAGGGAAATCTCAGAATTCAGAAACATTTCCGAATTCAGATACACCCCATTTCTGAATTTGGCAATGTTGTTGAATTCACACACTTAAAGTTTCCAAATTCGGAAACTTAAATTTGTTATCTCAATTGGAACAAGAATTCAGAGATTGGATGGGTTTTTTATGTTTTAGATAGGTGGCAGCACTTGGCTAAAACTGATTCATAAGAGGAATTCTGAATTTTCTGGCATATTTTTTTCCAGTAGTCATCTTAAAGGCAATGTTGTTGAATTCAGACACTAAGTTTCCAAATATGGAAACTTAAATTTGTTTTCTCAATTGGGAGTTCAATTCAGAGAGTGGATGGATGCTTTTTAACATTTTGGATAGGTGCCAGTACTTACATATAACTAATTCATCAAAGGAATTCCAATTTTTTTTGCATATTTTTTTTCCAGTAGTCATCATAAAGGTTATGACCGTCTGCTCAGGGTGTTTCTCATGTCCATATTGGTTTTAGACATAATTTTTCTTTAGCCTAATCATATATAAGACATCTAACACGCGCTGTGCATATCTTAAGTTGATTGATCAATAAATGCAAAATTTTTGTGCAAAAAAAAAAAAAAAAGCTTGTGTAGTACCCAAATTCAGAAACCTCATATCTGAATTAAGAAACCATCATAGCGGAGTTTCTGAATTTGGAAACATTTCTGAATTCTGAGATCTCCCTAACTGATATGCATTTAAAATTCTGACATTGGAGTGGCACTGATTTGTGGAAATGCTGTGGTGCAGATGGGTGTGCCTCGCGTTAGCTGCGGTGTGCCGCCTACACTCATGGTTACACCCTGCTGCGGCCAGCATTTGTTTGTATGCTAACTTGTGGAGGCCGTGGTTGGTCTTGTTGCTGTTCAACCCTGGCTGTTGTTTTCATTTTCTGTTTGTTGCTATCCAAACCTCGTTCTTTACGGTCTTTTGGGTCTACGGATGACTCCTATCAGATATACGTGAAATCGGCCTGTGGTTCTCGACTTTTTAAATTTCCCATTGCTTTAGTAGGCTTTGTAGCCTATCTAACAGGATAAGATTGTGATCATATGGTGTTTTCGAAAACCGGTAACATATAACAATTTGCGTACATGTGCGGATTAAGGGATTATATTCGACTTGTTACCTGAAGATTTACATGTAAATTACTGAACTAAACCAGTGGGAAGGAATTTAATAGTCACTTGATAATAACCTGTACTCCCCTGTAGATATTTGCATAGTTCGACTCTTCTCGTCTTTTTCTTGCTCTGTAAATTCTTCCTATCGTACGAGAACCGTGGCTGGTAACTGGCACATACAAATGTAATGTTATACTGTAAGGTATGAAAGTAAATTAGTTTGCATTGAACGACTATTTTATCTACAGTTTCAAGTGCAATCCAAGTTAAATGCAGCGACAATTTCTACATGTACACCTTTTTGTAGATTAGATACAGTCTGGATATTGAGAAGTCAAGATAAATATTCCAGTCTCTTTCTGTGTAGAGTGTGGCCGTGTGGCTTAAAGATTAGCATATGCATGTCAGATTGTCATTTCTTGGCAATGAGTAAATATTTGATAGTTTTCTGCAATCTATTATGAGCTGAGTGATAATGTGCTTATGTTGCAAGATCTTGTTCCAGGCTAAGAGACCAAATTCTTTCACAACTGCTAGTTTGATTGGTGGAATATGTTGTTCTCTGATAGATTTAGTGATTGGACATGATGTAAGGAAGTAGACTGTTGTCTCATCTTCTAGCCCTCAGACAGCACATGTAGCACTTACAGTGTAGTTGCTAAACTTTCCTTTCACCGATTGGAACATGTATGTACTGGTCAAAAGTCTAGACTTTGTGAGCGCCATTTTAACTCTGCATGGCATGGCTTGCACAGGGTTCCATACATGATGCGTGGTTCCGATTTTGCATGCTGCTGCATCAAGGTAACACACAGTGGATTTCTTTTCGCAGTCTTTTATGAGACTCTCAGTCCAGAAATTATTGATTGCTGTTTTTACTGATCTTTTCCAAGTGAGTTTTGATGGAGGGTCGTGCAGTAGGCTATGAAGATCAGGTGGAGAGTATGCTTCAAGCAACTGTGTAATGCGAATTAGGAATGTGTCTGGGATCTGATTGTTGCAGGTGAGAATTGAATTGCATAATGTAAGTTGACGTTTGTGAATTTCTCTTTCTATGGGAAGGGCCCCTAACAGAAGATGACAGACAGCAGTTACAGTCCTGGTTGGAAGTAATTGTCTTCTGTGGAGTCTGCTCAATGTACTCTTTGTTGGATGAATATTAAAGTGGTGGTGATTTGCATAGTTATATGCAACATTTGCCATTACCTGTAATTCTATTGGATCTTTAGAAATCAAGAGTATATCATCAGCACACATAGGACAGCCAGCATATGTTGTTCCTATGGATAATCCAAGACTGTTTTTCTCAAGGTGTATAAGCACGTTCCTCATTGTCGAACTCCTTGGTTGATCTGTAGAGATTTACTAAGACACCCCCCCCCCTTTCCATTTTACTTTTGATGACAAATCTTGATACATATTATCTATTATAGACCAGTAGGTGGGACTGATGCCTTGTTGAAATAGCTTGTCCATAAGGATAATGCCATTTACTACATCAAAAGCTTTCTCGCTGTCAAGTGTAATCAGGTATAGTGTGTCTTTTGACAATGATCTTTCAATTGATGCTTCAGAAATTAACAGTGTGGCCATTGAGGGTGACAGATCTTTTTTGAAGCCATACTGAAGTGAAGAGTGATTTCTCGACATGGTGTCATTCAGTCTGGCAAGCACTAGATGTTCGAAGACTTTCCCTAAGATTGAGGTTACTGTGATTCCCCTATAGTTGGAAATATGGGATTTGTCTTTGCCTTACTTACAAACAGGGGTAATAATGCCTGTCCTAAATAGCTCTGGGACATTGCACTCAGTAAGTATTTGGTTTTAGATTTCACTCAAGGTGGGTATGATTACATCCCCCAATGTCTTGATATGCTCAGCTGATAGTTGATATTCATCGTAAACGTTGCCCGTATTTAGATAGCTAATCACTGTTTTGATTTCCAGTTCTGTAAATAGAGGGGCTTCAGAGCAGTCATTTATACAGATATCTTTTATCAGATTGTGGTGAAATTCGCATTCAGATAGATGTGCTGGATCATAATGTTGGAGACATTTGGGTGTTGCCAGGTCTTCGTAATACTTTGCAAAGATTCTCCTCTGCTGTTGAGGATCTAAGATTTCATCATTGTTGTGAATGATAATTTCGGTGGTGTTAGATCTATCTGCTGTATTTCTTCTAATCAGTTGGTAGAATTTCTCCATGGATGGGTAGCTTTCTAATTGATCCTCTCTTTCTCGCACACACTCTATTCTACCTTGTCTACGGACTTACTTTTTTGCCTGTTTTAGCTCAAGAAATGTGGCCGAGTTTCCTCTATTGCGACCTGCACTGACCCAGATGCGGTGTTTGTTTTTGCAATCTGCTAGTAGTTTCCTAAGCTCCGGTGATGCTTTCCATTTTGGACCTTTCAGACAGATCAGTCTTGATGGGACTGCATTCTGTGCCACAGATTTAAGGAATTTTGTTACCATTTAGAGCTTGTTGTCCATTGTTGTGCGCTGGAAGGAAACATTCATACAATGCTTTTCTAGTATTTGCTGGAATAGAACTGGGTCCTTTTTATCACATTGTAGTTTGTAGGATTTTGTTGCCGACACATCTTTCTTTGAGGGTTGACAGGTCTGGATGGTTAAAAGAGACAGTTGTATACTTACTGGAACATGAGAGGACATATTCAATGATGACATATCATGGATTAGTGATGACTTGATAGCATTCTCATTAGAAAAGAGTATATAGTCCATCTGTGATGAAGAGCTGCCATTGTGATGAAAAAAGGTGGCCTTGCTGCGTAACCTGGGTGAGTAATGGAATTTATGGTTTTCCATAGATGTTCTTAATAGAATATCATGTGAATTCGACCCTTCTTCATCAAGTTTTCTGTTCAGATCACCACACAGGATGACTAGGTGTGTTTGACTATATCTTTCAATGATGTGGTGAATAATGTCCAGACATTCGCGATAGAAGAATACTGAGTTTGTTTTGAGTGTTGGTAAGTATACATTAATTAGGCAGACTGGTTTCTTATTGTTTATTTCGATTGCCAGGATCCTCTCATTGCCATCTGGAAGTTTTCTTATTCGGTTCTGAAGATGTTTTGGCCAGACGATCGCCACTCCTGATTGACCTCGTGGACGTTGGATATTACTAATAGGATCATTGCTATCATGACATCGGATAAAGACTTGGTGGTTAGGTATTATACACTCTAATGTTGCCTTTTCAAATTCCCATAGCCAGTGTGCTTCTAGGCACAAAAGATTAGTAGCTTGGCCTGCCAATTTTATGAGATAAGCAATGTTGGTTTTGACCCCTTCGATATTGAATGAAAAGATGTTTATTGGGTCCGATCTGTCAGTACAGTTTCTGACCTCTGTGAAAGCATGTCCGGTGGTCTTTTCTTCGGGACAGCAACTTCTAAAAATACTGATAGTTTTTGTCACTTGATAAAGTAGTCGACTGTGATAATCGATGGTTAATGTGTTCTGAATTTGACAGGCTATACTGTGTTGATTGTCCACTGCTGGTATTTGTAAATGTAGATTTTTCTGTATGATATGACGTTAGTTCATGGTTATTGGCAGTCCGTGTGCAGATGTTGTTGGTTTGACAATTGGACTGTATTGTAGACTCGCTGTTCTCAGATATTAACACTGACTCACAGGTAGGTTGCTGGCGTGTTTGGTGGTGTGCCACACTTTTGGATTTAAAGTTCTGTTGCATTTGCATATTCCTCTGTGATGGATATGGCTGATTATCCTGCAGCTGTCGCATACTGCTATGTTGTTGCAAACTGGCCAAATTGTAGTACATGCTTCTATGAATGTTGCTTTTAGCAGCCTGTGATGTTCGCTGATTTGGTGATTTTTTTCTGATCTGATACCTTGTTGCGAATGATTTTGCCTTGATGGATGTGGCTGATTATTCCAATTCTGTCTGTTGTTATTATTTTGGTATGTTCTAGCCCAATTGTGGTGCACACATCTGCATGTGTTGTTTTCATCAATTTGTGCTGTCTGCTGCTGTGGTGGGCATTGTGATCTGATACCTTCTTGTGAATGTGTAATTTGCCTTGATTGATGCATCTGATTATTACATATCTGTCGGTTATTATTATTTTGTGGAGTTCTAGCATGATTGTGAGGCATGCTTCCATGAATGGTTAAATCAGAAGCTCGCTTTCTGTTTACACCATTGCCTGGTCTGGTTGCAGGTATTGATTCTCCATCTAGTTGTTGAGTTGAAGGTATGGTGGTTGGATACTGAAAATGTGGATGTTTGATATCAACTTCGCTTAATCTTGTCTGTGGAATAGCTATGTGTTGAGGTTGAAGCGGTGTTGTATAGCTCGCCATCATGGGATGGAACTGATGTGCAGATGACTGTGATTGCTGCTGGCTTATAAGGGGATACACGTTGTTTGTTAGTGTTGTTTGTATCAACACATTCTGTGAGAGATGATTCTCCATTATTCTAAGCCTATTTTCTAGATTACCAACATCTACTTTGCTCTTAATATTAGCAAGTTGTTGGTCTAATAATCATTGATTCAAATAGTTAATTCTGCTTTCAAACTGGTCTACGATTAAACTATTTTGTGGCTGTGATGCTTGGTCTGCGCTACACCACAGTTGCCAAGTTCCATTCCTTGTTTTAATAGATTAATTATGTCTTGGTTACGAATCTTTCTTTCAAGTTTAATAATAAGAGTTTGCTGTTCAACGTCTATCTTTTGCTGATCCACTTTTGCCTGGTTAATATTTACTTTTCATATTGTTCTATTATGTTGTGAAGTGTTTTGTGGCACAATGGTGGCAGAATATGAGGCAACGGCAGTATTTGTGGAAATCAGAAGGCTGTCGACAGGTACAGTTTTTGAGGTAGTGATAGACATTCATGATTAACTATCTATGAGTGATCGTTAAGGATTAGGAGCAAATGTGATATTTTTGTTGTTCCTGTTACAGTCTGTGTCGCTGGCATTCACTGGAGCACCGAGCATATATGGACTGTTTTGCGCATGCAATGTAGCAGCTGACACGCTAATATCCACTTTACCTTTAATAACACATGCAGCAGATCGAGAATGTGGCAATGTAGCCATGTTTGGCATAATTGGTACACTGTTTATGTTGTGGTTATCAAGCACTGCAGCATAATCATCGTTTTGATTAGAATTATGTATATATGATGAGATTGTGGAAGCATTCTGCTCTCTTACTGAACATGTTTGATGTATGTTGTCTTTCTACTTTGCTAAGCTTAATGATGATTCATTGTCAGGGACAAGCATGCGAAGTGGTTAACGTCAAGTACAGGTGAATTCTTTGTTTGGTATCTCTAGGCTACTGATGGTCTGACTGTTTAATCGCTTGCTATCATAGTGAATCCGTTCTAAGCAGATATCACTCTGAGCAGCTCTTTCCTCAGCTATCTTACAGCAGATAGGACAGATGCATATTTTATCTGGTGGTGGATCTTCAGAGTTTGTCCTGCTACTTGCTAGAACTAGGGTTATGGGCTTGATTTCCATCTTTATCTGACGTGTGTTTGGTATAGTCTGACTGAACTGTGTTGTTGAATTGGTACTGGACTATGGTCTGGCGATATATGTGTTTTTCTTTTGTCTGAGAGCAATTGACTTCATCCCTGCTTTATTAGCTTGTTGAGATCTTTGTAGTTACCCCATTGTTCCATCCGCTTCAGTATTATTTCTAATTCTTCAAGAAAACGACTTGCTTTATGGCCATTTACTTCTATTCTGGATGTTGTGTGGAACATATTAATTCAGTAGAGCTGACGTGCGTGGGTTCCATTTTGATTTGCTGGTTTTATTGAGCAAGAATCTTCAACATTGATAGTTTTTGATTTATCAAAGATCTTTGTCACTGTCATTTTAACTTCATAGACTGTATTATTGTCATTGTACTGATCATAGATAGAGGCCTTGATGTGTTCGTAAAGGTCTCTGTTGCCACGGCCGATAGGTGGTGTTAACTGAGTTGGTTCCACTCCATAACAGATCTTCTAATGAACGATTGCTCCAGTTGTTGTGTTCTACAAGGTTGTACGCTGAAACAACTGGTGTTTGTTCGCTTCAAATATTTGTACAATGTTACAGGAGACATGTTGTTCATATAGCTGGACATTATATTTGTCTCCCTTTTCATCTGAGCATAAGGAGTTAATCACGAGGGATGGCTGAAGTCAGACCTGCAGTTAAATTATACATGTAGGTCAACCGTGCATGCTTTCGGCGGGATTTGAGGGATTGGATACCTTAATCGTCAAACATTTTTGACACAACCAGTTGTGCGGGTCCTATTGTCACGGGTAATGAAATGGGAAGATCGGTGTTGGATTCTCTCAAGATGTTCAATGTCTACCTTGATGCATGGATCCCATACCACTGCAGAGTATTCTGTGATTGGACGGGCAAGTGCAAGGTATGCATTTCCTCTGCATGTCATGGGACAGTCTTTATGGTTACGGCGTAGGAAGCCTAAGGAAGAGTTTGCTTTCTTACGGAAGTGGGTTAATAATAGATATTGTAGTCTCTTCCTGGTAGGTGGCATACTGCAGCTCACCAAAGGACTGATTCAGTGTCTTCGTTATAGGCGGCACACCACAGCTAACAGTCAGAACACCGCCACCTTGCCTGTGTCAGATAGGTACTGCTACTGCCTTCTACATACATTTCCCCGAAGCCTGTCTGTATGCCTACAATGTTATTGTAACTCCTCATTAAACTACAAAAGAATTTAAAAAGAATGTAAATAATTAATATGACATATAAGATATTATTTGTGTAAATAATGATAACTGCAACTCTGCAATATATGTAAATAATGGATGATACAGTTAACCTAATATAATTGAAATATTGTAAAAGTAACAGTTAGGACTTGGGCAAAATATATCAATGTTTGAAATTTTCATATAGCTAAGACTAATGTTGTAGACAAAAGTTAAAAATAACTTACATCCCTATTCAAGATATTCAAGATATTCAAGATATTCAAGTGTAGAGCATGAATGAGAGTGTGGCTTACACTTTCTAATATGCATATTCGATGATCTTTCTTTGTAAGGAGTAAGTATCTGATAGGTTTCTGCAGTCTCTTATGAGCTGCGTGATGTGTTTGTTTTGTGAGATGTTGTTCCAGGCTGAGCGACCGAATTTTTTCACAGCTGTTTTTTTTATTGTTGCAAAATGTTGTTATATGATGGATTTAGTGATTGGGCATGATGTAAGGAAGTGAATTTTTGTCTCATCATTTATCCCACAAGCCGCACATGTAGCATTTATGGTGTAGTTGTTAAACGTAGTTTTTCACAGATTGGAACATGTATGGACCAGACAAGAGTCTAGCTTTTGTGAGCACAATTTTAATTTCTTCAGTCATAGCTTTCACAGAGTTCTATACATGCTGCTTCTGATCTTGCATGCATTTGCATCACGGTAGCACAAGGTTGATTTATGTTGTCTGTCTATTATGAGTCTCATAAGTCTGGAAATTACTGATGGCTGTTTTTACTGTTCTTTTGCAGGTGAGTCTTGATGGGAGTTTATGCCGTAGTCTATGAAAATCAGGTAGTGAATATGCTTCGAGCAGATTTGTAATACGAAGTAGAAATGTGTGTCGTCTGGATTTGATGAGAAGCTTGTAGCAGAGGCATATTGTTGCAGTTGAGAACTGAACTAAATAATGTAAGTTAATGTTTGTGAATTTCTCCTAAGGGTCACTGACAGAAGATGATAGGTGGCAGTTGCAGTCCTGGTTGGAAGCGGTTGTATTTTGTGGAGAAATCCTGTATGAAAGTTGTGTAGCTGCTCTAACTGTCCGCTGTTCAGAGCAAGAGTTTCTAACCCAAATAAGAGACAAGGTAGTACAGATGATTGGTAGATAATATACGATGCCTTCAGGTTTAGACCATTAGTACCACACATACCTGTCTTGATATGTATGTAGAGTCTACACCTCGCAAGACTGATTCTTTCCTGGACGTTTATTTGCGACTCTGCTTGTGTTGATCTCATGATTCCCAGATTTACAGTTTGATCAAGTATTGGTATCTGAACATCGTCAAGATTCCATGTCGAAACTAGCATTTTCTTCATGCTCGAAGCACTAGCATTCTATCTGATCAATGCACTCTTTGTTGGATGAATATTAAAGTGGTGTTGATTTGCGGAGCTATGTGCAACATTTGCCATTATTTGTAAGTCTGTTTGATCTTTAGACATCAAGAGTGTATTTCTTCGGAAAATGTAGGACAGCCAGCATATGTTGTCTTATGGAGAGTCCAAGGTTGTTTTTTTCAACGTTTATGAGAACATTATTAATATATAATTTGTAGAGGTGAGTGGATAATAATACTCCTTGTTGAACTTCTTGGTTGATCTGCAGAGATGCGCTAAGACCATCTTTAAATTTGATTTTTGATGGCAAGTCTTGATACATATCATCTATTATAGTCCAGTAGGTAGGATTGATTCCTTGCTGGAATAGCTTGTCCATAAAGATAGTATGATTTACTACATCGAAGGATTTCTCGCTGTCAAATGTGATGATGTATAGTGTATCTTTTGACGATGAACTGTCAATGGATTCTTCAGAAATTAGCTGTGTGGCCATTGAGGGCGATAGATCTTTTGTTAAACCATACTGAAGCTTAGATTGATCTCTCGACTTGGTGTCATTCATCCTGACAAGCATTAGCTATTAGTGGGTTATTGCCTTCCTGGTTCTAGTTGAGCTACCAAACAGATGGTATCTCTGCCCGAGTATTTTGGCTTTGATGGTTGCTTTGCACACTGCAGTTTTGTTTGTTCCACAGCTGATCCACATTATGCGTGCTGTGCCGATTTTAAAATTGTATGTATTTAGATACTTCAGGATAGTCTTCTCAATAGCCTCCTCCTTGTGTTTTTGCCATGGTAGGTGTTAATATGTGGTGAGATAGTTTTCTTTGATGCTAGTTTGTCTGGTGAGTTCTCATACATTGTGTATGTAGATGGTAATTCATATAGCTTGATGATTCTCCTGATGTTTATGGTTCAGATGTTTGATGATGGCAGTTTGATTGAGAACTGTCGTTCCAGAATATCTCACTCCAGAGAATCTTCTCTTCTCAACATTTGTACGAAGAATGTACGCTTTCTCTTGTGGAATTCACCTTCGAATGGCAGGGCTCCCAATAGTATGTATAGAGTCGAGTTTGCAGTTCCAGTTGGTAAGTGTTGCATGGCTTTCAGATGATATATGTCTGTTTTAGTACTAGATCTTCAAGTCCGTGGATAAGAACAGGAGATATGTATATGTTCTATAGGTCTTTGATGTTAGTGGATTCAGACCATTTAAGCCATGCAGTCTCGCTTCCATAAGTGAATATGATGCTCGTTTAGATGAACCCATCCTCGCTCCTATTGTGTTCTTATTGTGAATATTTAACATTCATACAACGCCAAGATGTGTTTCATTGATTGTGTTTGCAAGAGAGATACAATTTAGGCTTAGATTTGCTGTTTTCTATCGTCTCGTGGCCAGTTCCTATGTTTTATTGCTGCTGAATAAATAGCACTCATTTAATGCACTTATTTGCGCTGCATTTATCAAAATTTGCATGGAGAGTGTTGTATCTGCTATTATGGCTAGATCATCAGCGCACATAACAGCATGCCTTGAGATACTCTCTGTTCTAAATCCAGCAGGGTTGTCGTCTTCTGTTTTCTTGGAATGAACCTCCTGGGTAGGAGCACTGCGTATATATGTGTATTTGTAGATAATATAAAGGCTGACAACTTAAACTAGTAATATTAAAAATAAACAATGTCTCTACCATGTAGACGTAAACAGCTGCTGATTATCGTAATAAGTTTATAGGCATGCATAGTCCAGCAGATACAAGCTACTACATTATGTTATGTAGGCACACAATAACTAGCAAAGTTAGTTCGGCACAAATAAAACTGAGTTAGCTGGTTTTATTGTTCTTATGCACGAACCATCATCTTTATATAGTCAGATCGCTTCTGATGTAAGGTGTAGATCATATGTATTGCAATTCGTTCAACTGCAGTTTGCAGTGATTTATCATCAATGGGATATGTACAATCTAGCAGTAGTTGTGTGAGCAGTTCCGGATCTCTACTGGTCGCTATCCACAAGTCTGAGGCATTTCTTTAATTCCAGCAGCCCGTGTGTTCTTGCTTACTTTAAATATGAGCAGGTAGAGAAATGGTGTTTTCGGTCTCTCACACCCTGGTTACAGAGAGAACATGTGTTGTTTTCAAACTAGTTGAACCGGGACCGGAGCCCTTGCAGTTGGTATGTTCCCGTTAATATTCAGACTTTTATGTGTGCCTTCTTCTCGATGTTTGTTGATGATGCAGAAGACTGCCAGGAGAGACGTGGTTTCCCAATTTCACAGTTGTCTCCATTCAGGTACTTCATAGTTGATTTGCCAACCAAGGACTGTTTCAACTCAGTCAATGTAGTAATGTCGAAAGCACAAGTTACTTCTCTCTTCCATTCACCTTTTGTTTGAGGGCTTGCAAGAATTTACAATGTAGATTATAGGTGGTATTTGGCAAGCACTCTGCCAGTATAGGTGAACCAGCTGTCACTACAATAACTTCTTGTTGTCTCACTGCTATCATGTATTCTGTGGATCGTGTGGATCATGCGATAGTACCAAATAAAATGAGTCTCCATCTATCGATTCTGCCAATGGGGCGTGCAACAAGTAATAGTTAAACTGCGCCATCCATAGTTGAAGTTGTTAGTCTTTGGATGTCTTGATGATTGTTGTCTCATACAGCTTGAGCTTTCATAAATGTCTGCTTGTGAAGGCTTTGCTGATTCCAACCCGTAGATTGCCATAGGCATGACGAAGATTGTCCATATTTTGTATGATACAAATGGATTCAGATTTTAGGTATTGTGGAGACTGGCACTGAAGAGAGCACGTACTGTGTTTCTTGCTTTTGCTATAGCATCCGCAGCATAGTTATTGCTGGATGCACAATGTTTGATCCCTAAATGCGTATATTCATTGGACGATATTCATCGCTTGACCATTCATGGTGAGGTTGCTAGGATCATTACATTTGTGATTGCTGAATACTACGTCCTAGTTTTTTGACAGTCCATTTTTTGTAGTATGCTCTGTTAGCATGATCTGCTACAGTATCTATTGCTTTTTATAGTTCATCCGGTATATTGGCAAGTAAAGTCATATTATCCGCGACTGTGACTGTGCCCAAATACTGGGACCCTATACATAGGCCTGTTGTTGCCTTCTTCTTGTTGTTTTGTATGTTTCTCCAGTCACAGAGGAGCACCATGGCGGGTAACTTCCACCGCATACTGTATGCTATGGTATGTTGTTTCTACACGAAAGGCTTAGCCTATGAGTCCAGATTGTCATCTTCAATATTCTTTGGCAAAACTGTTGCGTTGTGTCTGGAAGCAAATATCTCCAGAGGTGCCTCGAAATTATAAATTTCATCACTTGAAAATGTTCAAGATGAGGGCAAGAACTAGCCTGAGACACAACAGTTTCTGTATACAGATTGCAAACATGGAACAGCCTACCTGAATCAGTAGTGAGTGCTCCAACAGTAAAAGCCTTCGAAGCACAGCTGGACATACACTGTAAACAGCAAGAGATGGCTGAATTGATGCAGAACGCATTGAGTCACAGTAAATAAGTTTTGTTAGAGAATTGTGAAGCGACGATCTGGACATATGGGGCAATCCTTTCGTCCAGTAATCACATGAGGCAGGAGGTATAATGAAATGAGAATTAAATGTGTCCCCGTCATGACAGAGAAACTTCAGAGGCAATAAGTTGGCAATAAAGAGGCAATAAGAGAGGAAAGGATGGCAAACAATGTGGAGTATGAATAACTTCCAGCTCAACTTTTATCTGTTTAATTTATTATTGATAGTTGTCATCATTTATAAGTGATTGCTTTATCTCAGTCGTACTGTGATTGTCTGCCACCAAGAAGATTTATTTATTGACCGCTGCTGTGATTCTTGTTGTGTCGATGTGATATCAGGTCTAATCAACGGATGGGATGAAGTCATGCCCAGCTCCATATTGAAATTAAACCTTAGAAGACTTCACTTGTCATAAAATGGTCTCTGAATTGTAAAGTACTTCAGATCCAAGTAAAGTATATTTAATTTGCAAGAATGGAATGTTTGATCTTAGCAACACGACGTCGAGAATATCTCAATATTTCATGCACATCACCATCATTATAAGAGCTGGTGCAATATTTAACATTGAATAATAGATATTGAACACCTAACTTTAAACCTAAATGTCAAGCTTAATCCTTGAGAAAAATGTAGCCATCTTCAAAGCATAATATCTTCACAGTTTTATCAAGTTTTAATGGAATATGCATGAAATGACATTTTAAACCATAAGACTATTGCTAAAACTGTATTTTAACAAAAATCGCATTATCGTTTTATAAACGGAATGATAGAGCATTGGAATATGACAGTGAAACAGGTAATGAATTTTTCCAACATGGCAGTGAATGGGTTAATGGAGGCATTGAAATTGGCAGTAAAATAGCTAATAGTGCCTTGTGATTTTGCCATTAATGGGTGAATGGATGTTTACAATTCAGTTTTAAGGGCTAATATTGTGACTATGTGCTAGGGAAAGTGTAAATGAAGTGGTAGCGTACAGGTTAATGGTGATGTCGAACTTTCCAGTAATTACCGCAAAAGAGGCCTCTAATTTGCAATAAAATGATTCATTAAGAAATGCAATTCAGCAGTACAATGGTTGATGAAGACCTTCACCTTGGCGGTAAAAACTCTAATGGAGGCTTGCAATTCAACCCTAATATGGATAATGGAAATTTCAAGATTAGTAGGCCAATGTTTCACCGCTTCACAGATTGCCAATGAATGGAATGCTTTGGTTTCCAAATGACTTATCTTTAATTACCAAGCATTGATTAAAATAATACATGCATTAAAATTAGAACAAAGGCTCAATTGTCCAGCACCACTCATTTGCCTGATCGGTAGTTGAACTAGCCACATTATGTATAGGAACAATTTTGCTGGAAATGCAAACAGGTTTATGCGGCACATGAAAATCTAAATTCCTAATGTGACAGTTTTGATAGGAAACATGAACATTTATTTATAAAGCTCCAGATTTTTCATATATCGACTTCGTGTTAGTTGATAATCCGCTCTCAGCCAATGGAGAAGCCATAGCCAAGAGAGTGCTATATTTTGTAAAACTGGGTACATAATCTTCTATGTTGGCAGGGGAGAAATAACTCCACAAGACAACACACTAGCATGAGAAACTGAGAACGAGAGAATCACCATCAACACGATATGATAAATACACCAATATAAACAATGCAGTGCAATACATGATGAATAATACTATGCAATGGTTAATTATACAGAGTATTTCATAATACTATGAAATGGTTAAATGTACATAACAGAAGAGTAATTCGTAGAAACATGACAATTCAGTACACATATGTGAATGACAAGAAATGTTCGTTAGCTTGAGCGCAGTTGCCATGTCGCCGACTTCCAGATCTTCACAACAACAAGAAGTGACGAGTAGGGGTTCTCTCATCTCACGCTACTGATGGAGCATGTTATAAGGTAGTGTAGTGTAGTGCATTCTGCCTTCACTGAGATGTTGTATCTGTAGTTTCCGGGCTGCTGTCTCCATCGCTCCGTATCATCTGCTGAGTTTATTAATTCGTGTTTAGTCCAGTCAATCTAAGAAATGACCTCATCAGTAGATTTATGGCGAAGAAGCAATGGCATATTACTAAAAAACAAATTCTGATGGTGGGAAATATAGAAATTTATTTGCTATAACCCCACACTCTTTTGCACCGCATTTATTATTGATTTAATGAGAGCGCACATTGCCCTTCAGAATTTAAATCGCTTATTTTTCCTTTATTCTTCTTTATTCCATATCCCAAGACATACATTTTTTCAAATAAATGTAGGCAACATGGAGTGTGTGCCTGAATTAAAATTATTTTTCAATTATGACATCTTAAGCAATTATATAAATTTTATATTGTCATGGATTTTATTTGATTAAGCGGTGATGGACTCCTTCGCATGGGCTAATGCAGTACGTCTACGACCACACAAAACAACACAATCAAATATTAGATGGCATAACAATTGAATCAAATTTGAACTATGACAGTGTTTAACAGGCGTTTAAATAGCCTGGTACACACCTTTCACCTAAATGTATGTACTTGGAGTGGTATACAGCCAAATAAGGTCAACTGAATACACCCATATAATGGACACTTGTCAACTGACGACCTGATAATCTTGAGTTCTGCAAAGCATGTCAATGATGCAGACTATAGAATACAGGAGGAAGTGAATAAGCTACAGGAGTGGACGGAAGAATGAGGGCTAGTTTTCAATGAATTCAAAGACCGTATCCAGCATCTTATCACTCATGCTTGGAGAGTGTACCCTGCCACAGATCAGCACACCAAACTTTTTTGCCATCAATCTAGATTGAGAAAGAAAACAAAGCAAACATTATTTTAAGAAATCAGTTAACATTTGGCAGAGAGGAATAGATTGCAAAACTTATCCACCATCGAGAACATATAGGTCAGCTACCTTGCTCCTTTGATCCCAGGATTAATATTATATTGATGAGTCCTTTATGTGAAGGTATCCGATCACCCAGTCTTGACTGCATACCATTCCATATCATACATTGCCTTTGAGCGAAAGCTGTGTATTAAGACATTTACATGTGAATTAAACACAGGCGTGATTACCCCACACAGTTTTTTTTAAAACAGAGGGGTCAGAGTATTGCAATCGCCTCCATCTGCCTGTCCATCCATCTGCCCATCCCGCTATCACAATGTGCTGGTATCGACTGATGCACTGTGGGAGATTTCTTGGAGTGTTCATGTACGGCTCCCTTTTTTGGCGCTTATCAGCTTTTCGGAGCACCCTGCTGCAAGGGCTTGCAGAGCAGACAGCGAGTCAGTGATGATGACTGTTCTGACTGGTCATTCCTCTATGGAATTTAGGTGGTCAGTTTGCTGCTTTAAGGGCAATCACTTTCGCTTTGAGATTGGAACAGAGAAAACCACTCGATACAGAGATGGTTTCAGAAGATCTTCTTGTGCGTTGCATGAAAGCCCCATTGTCTCAATTTCTTATGGTTTCTTCAGCGGAGCTATCAACATAGGCGTGTACCCACTTCTTTGCTGGAAACTTGTGCTGGATTTTTCAGTGCCAGGATTTTGTGTGTGGCGTCACTGTGTGGCATCACTCTGTTCTTTTTTCCAGCGAGTGCAAGGGTGCTGGTCGTTATTCTGAAACTGAGTGGCTTGGAAGATCACACCTGGTGTGTCAGAATCCCACAGTGATCTGGATTGGCTGGACCACATCTACAGTCGTGGTGAAAATATCTGATTGTACTGTACCTGTATAAACTGTTCTTAGGATCTTGGAGTGTGATCACCATGTGGCTTCCTCGTGACACCAACCTTTCTGATGGACCTAGCGTCCATCTCTTCAATAGGGGCTGTCCATATCAGGCGGTAGTCTAGATTGATGCTAAAAAGGTGGGTGTGTTGGTCCGTGGCAAGGTACTCTATCCAAGCATGAGTGAGACCTGAGATGCTGGATACGGTCTTTGACATCATTGAGTTCTAGCCCCCAGTTTTCTGTCCATTGTAATACCTTATTCACTCCCTCATGTATTCCATAGCCTGCTTCGGTGGCATGCTCTGCAGCATCCCGGGTTGCCAGCCGACATGTGTGCATTATATGGATTTATCCACTCGACCATGTTTGGCTGTAAACCACTCAAAAGTACATTACATTTAAGTGAAAGGAGTGCATCAGGGTATTTCAACACACATTAAACACTGTCGTGGTTCAAATTTGATTTGACTTTGTTATGCCATATAACGTTTGATTATGTTGTTCTGTGTGTTCGTAGACATGCTGCACTAGTTCATGAGAAGGGGTCCATCACCGCTTAATCAAATAAAACCCATGAATATTATAAGTAGATGCAGCACTGAGACAGCGGTGATGATGGTGTTTGTTTTTGTAGCTTTCACACCAGTTAAAGACCGGGTAAGCTAGAAATGTAAAATTTATATAATTGCTTAAAATGTCATAATTGAAAAATAAATTTAATTCAGGCACACACATGTACGCTCCAAGTTGCCTATATTTATTTGAAAAAATGTATTTCTTGGTATATATAAATACATTGCATTCAGGCAAAAATGTGGATTGTATGTATTAATGAATAACATATCAAGTGTGTGGATTATCACCTACCACACCAAGTTAAGTTAACATCATCATAGGTTGCTATATTATAACACAGCTTAATAACTTGATCACGATACTCCTACACACGGCGGAATATCAGAGGGAGAGGAAAACGACACGAGGACATGACACAAATCTAAACTCAGTACAACAGTAGAACTTTTAAAGTATCCGTTTGTGATTCGCCCAGACCAGATAGACGGGGTCTACACTACAAGTAACATGTAAGAAGAAAATTCGAAATTCGGCGGCACGGTAGATATTTTAGTAACTGCCTTACAAATAAACGTTCTATTTATTGCTGGCTAGAATTGCCCATAGGCGCGGACATTTCGCGCAGGGGGTTGTGGGGCTGTGTCTCGCGAGATCTCCATCGATACGAGATCTAATAATTCTCAGCGCGAAGACATGGCTCTATTTTTAGATTGCTGGATATCTCATAATTATTATCTTCATGCACGTGATTCATGGCGCGTTCTCTTATTTGTTCTGGTCCGACTGTAATAGTTTGCAATAAACAACCAACGAAACTTATATGTCCACTTTAGCACTCTATCAAACTGACCACAAATGGCTTCTTGCGGTGATCGTGATAAATGGCCATTTGCATTAGCTACTCGCCGGAGAACTTGTTTTGAAAGTTTACCACTGGAATGACTGGTTGGATAACCGATCCTATAATTCCAGTAGTAAATTGCAAAAGAAAAACCACAATGGTCTCTTGGACGGCAATTAGACATAGGACATTTTCTATGATAATGGGTTTTCCTGTATATGACGTCATAATTATTTAGGTCAGATGTAGCTGGACGTCACAATCAAAATGTGTAATGAATAACGTATCTAGCTCCACCAGGAACATTGAATAGCCAGTCAAGTATGCGAATTGCACGTCTTTACTATTTAATCAACATGCTGTTGAATATTTTGAAACTAATTTGACTAGACGCTGTTCGAATTGTATGTCTTTGCTATTTATTCAACAGTCATTTTCTATGATAATGGCTGGGTTCGATCTGTAACTGAAGGATATGACGTCATAATCAATTACTTCATATACAGGCTGACGTCACAATCCAAAATGTGTAAATGAATGGCGTATCGAGCTCAGTCATGAACATTTAATAGTCCGGCAAGTGTACGAATTGTATGTCTTTACTGTTTAATCAACATCGTGTTGAATATTTTGAAACTAATTTGACCTGGCGTTGTTGTGGCCAGAGGCAGTAAACCTTTAAAAGCACCCAGTCAAATTAGTTTTAAAATAGTCATGAGCTTACCTGTATAGTTACCTTGAAATTGGAAGTCTGGGAATTCATTATTCAGCGTGTATATATATATATATATATATATATATATATATATATATATATATATATATATATCGATTCCAACACGCAAAAAGGGGTGGAGCTTAGCTAGAAATAGGCGTGGCATACCTAGAAATGGATCTCTATTGAAATTGTCATGAGCAAATTGAGCATTACATGGCTAATACCACTTGGTAATGCGTGGCCCACACAATATGGACCACTTGTATTAAGAGACCACCCATATTTATAGGTCACATATTTTAACAAGGCCAATCACAGATTGTTGCCCTGAATACAATGTACTCGTCTTCTGACGGAGGGAAGATAATTAATACCACTTGCAAATGGACATTTTCATGTTGTCTATCGATCATATTACGTCATATGATGTCATAGTCAACGACGTGACGTATAGGATGACGTCATAATCATGACGTCATGACTGACTCAATTTAGTCCGTCTTAAATGCTTAATAGTCTGACATGTTGTACGAATTGTATGTCCTTGCTATTTGCAAAACATGCTGGTGAATATTTTGAAACTAATTTGACTGGGCGATGTTACTGCCACAAGCAACAGTCAAATTGGTTTCAAAATAGTCAACACCTTACCTGTATAGTTTTCTGGAAATTGATAGTCAAGAAGCTCAGAGATCCATCGTTATCAATACGAGCGCTGTATTAATGTATTAATATACCATCCGGATTCAGTGACCGATTGACTAACGTTAGGCCTATGGAAGTCATTTCAAGCAACCGCGACCAAGATATGACTTACTTGGGCAGAATTGTGTGTTTTTCTAACAAAATCCTTTAGAATGTTTAACAGCGAAATTTCAATATCTCAGATAAAGACAACTATACGAATATCTTTTTAATACTTTGACTGGTAGCCCACCCCACCCTACCCACCTACTTGTTGCTATCATAGACCTGTATTAAGTATTGCAGCGACAACGACTGCCCATGTAAGCCTATCATCTTCTCTTAATGTATTTTAACCCTCCTTTCATGAGGAGGCCGCCAAAACCGGCCGCTACAGTGATCTTGAGGATGTTAATTTGCAGGTCAAGAGATCGTTTTTGAAAATTCACCACTGAAATGACTGGCTCGATAATTGAGCCAGTCATTCCAATAGTAACGCTTCAAAACAGTAGTCTATTGGCCTGCAAATAGGCACTCAATAACCAAATATTTTTTTCATATTCTTGACTCAATTTAGGTAATACAGGGTTAATAAATTATGAGGACGACGATGATGTACCATGTCTGTTTAACCTTTCCCGTATTGTATTATAGTATGATTCACATTTGTTGCATTCGAGATAGGGTAAAAATTACAGACTTGTTACAGACCGTCTTGAGGCGTACTATGTATGTGGTAAATTCCAAAAGAAAAACATGCATAATAATATTGTAGAGGGCAAAAAAGTAGACAGAGTTCGCTAACAATAATGGATCCATCTAAAAATAAAGGCTTGGCTTCTTCGAAACTACACCTCCAATGTAATTACCGGTCATCTTCTTACGATATCACTACGACTAGACTGTTAGACAGACTCAACTTAGGACACCAGACAGACCGGGACCCAGTCTATCTCCGTAGCAGACTGTAAAAGTAACACTGGATCGTGAAATAGCTACGTCAATGGCTACTCAATAGGCCCATACATACGAGATACATTTCTCGATCTCGTATCGAAAGAGAACTCGCGGGATACGAATGAATAATGGATGTGCGATTATCAGTAGTATCCTTTTGTCTTTAATCCATCCGTCGGAATAGATCCAAGTAGGGCCAATGCAATTTTGTAGCAGTATCGATAGACTTCCAATGGTCCAAATTTCCAGTCAAAACTGCTGTCAATAATATTGTCGCAGATTGTTGAATACAGAAATCAACCGAAAGTGTAGGCCTATGCATGTGCTAAGTTAAGAAGGTCTACAGGGAATTCGGCCACAGAATTTCAACCATCTAGTTAGATAGGTATATCAATACGCTAGTGAATTAATGGATAGAGGGTAAAAAAATTGTTACCATGAAGTAATTTCGTAGTGCACAATTTCATACCGAAAAATGGTTAAATCTCCGGTGATTCACAGTTTTCAGTGCCCTATTATCTGTAGTATGTTTAGCCCCATAATTTCACCTACATAGACTTGAGCCTTAATATACTAGGTATATTCCGAATCTAACAAATTCTAGATGAAATAATTTTATTAGGCAAAAATTGGCTTAAATGTTGGGGTTTTCGTGCTTTTCGGTGCCCTACTGTCTGTATGTAATATGGTCGGCTCCAGAACTTCGCTCACATAGACGTAGAGGGATTTGAATACGATAGTTATATTGCGAATTTAAGTGGTATACGATTTCATCGCGTAAATTCGTTTCAATTTTGTCAGATCTGTAGGTTTTCAATGCCCTACTATTACCTGTCTGCAACAGGTTTGGCCACATAATTTCACCGATATGGTTAGATAGCGATATGAACACGCTAATGAATCTTGAGTTTTCTACCACGTATTAATTTCGGAATATTCAATTTAGTAGCCACGGACAGTTGTCAAATGCCAACAATTTACTATATTCGGTATCAGAATGTCTGTTCTCGATTTGTAATAATTTTTTTTATATATAGATGTATATAACTCAATATGAGCTAGTGCTTTTGCACAATTCTACCATCAAGTAATCTCATGGTAGGTAGTTACATATTCGCCGTATGGCCCCATTATAATATGGTTGGTTCACATTCATCACATTCAGATAGGTGTCGGTATGTCCTGGCATATCGCTCATAATGGGTTCGGCCCCAGAATGTCACCCATATGCTTAGATAGGTATAGGCATACGCTTACGGAGTAGTGAGATTTAAAACTATCTACCATGAAATAACTTCGGCTCAAATTTAGGCCGATTCATGGTTTTCGTTGCACCAAGTCAAATTAAATTTCAAAATAGTCATCAACTTACCTGTATAATTACCTTGAAAGTGGAAGTCTGGGAATTCATTATTCAGCGTATATATAGACATCGATTCCAACACGCAAAAAAGGGGTGGAGCTTAGCTAGAAATAGGCATGGCATACCTAGAAATGGATCCCTCTATTGAAATTGGCATGAGCAAATTGAGCATTACAGGGCTAATACCACTAGTTAATGCGTGGTCCACACAATATGGACCACTTGTATTAAGTGAGCACCCGTATTTATAGGTCACATTTTAACAAGGCCAATCATAGATTGTAGAGCCTTGCCATCCCGAACGCATATAGACCCGAATACAATACACGGAGCGAGGGTAATTAATACCACTTGCTAATGGGCCTTTTCAGGTTGTCTATCCATCACATTACGTCATATGACGTAGTAATTAATTAAGTGACGCATAGGATAACGTCATAATAATGACGTCATGACTGACTCGATTTAGTTCACCTTAAATGCTTAATAATCTGACACGTTGTACGACTTGTATGTTTATGTTATATAATAAAAATGCTGTTGAATAATTTGAAAATAATTTGACTGGCCGCTGTTGCTGCCATATGCAGCAACAGGACCCAGTCAATTTAGTGTCAAAATATTCCACCGCTTATCTGTATAGTTTTCTTGAAATTTATCGTCTAGTAGTCTAAATCCATCGATCCCAACTCGAGAGTGGTATGGGTGGAGTTTAGCTAGAGATTGCCTAAACTGGAAAGGTTCATTGTATTAATAAACCACCACAGTTTTCAGTGCCCTATTGTCTGTAGTATGTTCAGCCCCATAATTTACCCCACATAGACTTGAGCTTTAATAAGCTAGTTATATTCCGAATCTAACAAATTCTAGATGAAGTAATTTTAATACGCAAAATTTAGGTTAAATGATGGTGTATTCATGGTTTTCGGTGCCCTACTTTCCGTAATATGGTCAGTTCCAGAACTTCGCTCACATAGACGTATAGGAGTTTGAATATGCTAGTTACATTGGAAATTTAAAAGAATTCAAACGTGACGTATTTTCGTAGTATGCAATTTCATCGCATACATTTGTTCCAATGTTGGCAGATCTGTGGTTTTCAATACCCTACCGTCTGCAATATGTGTGGCTACATAATTTCACCCATATGGTTAGATAGGGATATGAATACACTAATGAATCTTGAGATTTCTACCACATAGTAATTTCGTAATATTCAATTTAGTAGTCACGGACAGTTGTCAAATGCCAACAATTTACTTTATTCAGTATTAGAATCTCAGTTTGTAATCAATTTTTTTACATATAGCTGTGCTTTTGCACGATTCTACCATCAAGTAATTTGGTAATATGTTGTTACATATTCGCCATATAGCCCCATTGTAATATGGTTGGTTCACATTCACCACATTCAGATAGGTGGCGATATGTCCTGACATATCGCTCATAATGGGTAAGGCCCAGAATATCACCCATATGTTTATATAGGTATGGGCATAAGCTTATGACGTAGTGAGAGTTAAAAATTTCGTAACGTAAATAAGCTCAAACTTAGGATAATTCATGGTTTTCATTGCAATACGTTTACCCCCAGAATTTCACCCACAAATACTTATAGGAAATATGCTAGTTGTATTCCGAATTGAAAAAAATTCTACAGGAACGTAATTTCATAGTACACAATTCAATACCGAAAATTGGCGCAAATTCTGTCAGATCAACGATTTTCTGTACCACACTATTTGCAATAGGTTCGACCCCAGAAGTTCACCCATATGGTTAGATACGTATATGAATACGCTAATAAAGTATCAAAGGTTTAAAAAATGTTTACTATACAGTAATTTCATCATATGCGATTTAGTAGTGGCACATCATTGTCAAATTCCAATAATGTACTATATTCGGTACCAGAATACCTCTACATGCCTTGTAGCCAGTTTTCGAACATAAGGCCATGTAGAACTCACTATGTTCTCGTGCTGTGCGAAATATTGTAATAATTCTACCACCAAATATTTATTCTGGTAATGTGAAAATATTTCTATATATCGCATATTATTAGCCACGTGTACTGGTAGAACCTGACTTATCAGGCTAATACCCTAAGATTTGCACATATGGTCAACAAGATCGTCATCATTACAATGGTTGAGGCCAATTTTGGCCTTTTTGTCTAGCAACAATATTTGATTTAATAGTTTGTCACTGTTTCCAGTAAAGATATCGTTTAATAGGTGACATATATATGATAGCTAAATGAAACAGATCACGATGTTTCCCACTGGGTCTTCAGTCAGAATGTTTTCTACTATATCAATTTCGTTGGAGAAAACTAGGTTCACAGTATTGGTTCTATCCTGGCTACTTAACTTTGTTGAAACGGTTATCTGTCGGTACAGATCGGGATGCTGTATTGCATCAAAAATATACTTCTTTGTGCATTCCACTAGCATTGCAGTATATATTTCACCAATATATTTCCGGGTAATAAGCTCTTCACGTCTGTTTAAGAAGGTAGTAAGATTTAGGTTTAAAATATTCTTTACAGTTTTTCTTTAATATGTTTGAATGGATGGATGGAAAAATTGTTGGACTGACCAAAAATATAAGCTGCTTTTCCTAGCCCATAGCTAATACTGCCCATATCTTTTTGCAAGAAATATTCATTCTTTTGTGTTTATTGTATGCCTTTATATAACTTCATTTTTTCATGAAACAGTTGAGTTTATTCTCAGAATTATAATAACCTCCGGGCACGCTATTTACCATTGATGCCTTGCATCAATATGTGTACTTGTACCGCACAGAGTTACACCTAACATAACACTAAATAAGTGTGTCAGTTTAAAAATAGGATATAGGGAAGAATAAAGGGAAAATAAGCAATTTTAAGTGACGGGCAAGCGCACGCGCAATGTGCTCTCTCATTAAATAAGATAAGCCTACTCCGAGCACACCCAAAATTTGCATGCACGGACAAACCCTAACACAATCAGAAAGACTGGTAGATGGGCAGAAGGATGGATGGGCAACCCATACCCCACCCCCAAATGACCCGCATTTCAGTGGCGCCATAGGCAATTTTCCCTTGAAGTATAGTCCAGATACTCCAAGCAAAAGCAAAGTTATGGAAAGAAAATTCAAATTTTGCATGCACGGATGGACGGACGCACAGCCAGAAAGACAGATGGATGGACGGATTGACCCACAAAATAACCTGCATTTCCCTAGACCAATAGACAACCTTACCGTGCACTTCCGTCACTCAAACAATAGTAATGTTATTGACTGAAAACATGTGTGTGCCGGGCACACGGGCGGACAGACTAAGACAAAAATATGATCCTACGCTTTCGCGGTAATTAAGATGAACTACAGTGATGAGGATTGTTGGAGATGTGGATGTATTATGAATCACGTTGTGAATAGAAATCCATGTCTGCGGTGAACAGAATATCACGCCACTAGCATCCATGTAATAATTATGCACTGTTTGGGCTTCGATTACACATGAAACATAAGGGAATAAATGCTGTAGATGTTTACAGGTCATTTTATTAGATAAAGCTATACTTGAATATCAATTAGGTCTACAATTTCTATGAAAAATACAACCTACTTCATTGGCAAACAATCCGTTATTGGCACTGATGATGCAAAATCGGCATGCTAGATAGTATATGCACAGAGTATAGGTAGAACACAGTTTATACATTTTAGTACCTTGTACTAGGCTTGTAAGATTATTGCTTTGAGTGATCTCGATAGATTATTTAAGAATAACCGTAATTACTCAATTAATCAGCTTGGGTAGAATATTACCACACATTTCACCAAAGAGCATATTAATGACGAAAGCTGCAATGGTGTTTAGAAAAGTTCATTTGCAGGCTAAGAGCGGACTATTTTTGAAAATGTATCACTGGAATGTCTGGTTCGATTCTCGAGCCAGTCATTCCAGTGATACATTTTCAAAATGGGCATACATTCTTGACCAAAATGTCAATTAAATGCTGTTCGTATGAAAGAGTAACTATAAAATGTAGGATTGAAAATATTTAATGCAGTAGGAATTAATTATTCACGATTATTCGATTATATAATTTTTAATCATATAAATCCACGATTGGAAAAATAATCGCGATTTTCGATTTAATCACGTAATCGCACATGTCTACGACTTGCACTTAGATGGCATTCATTAATATCTTCATTGACATGGTAGCGTTTCTGATAAAGTACAGAATGAAAATGTCAATAAAAATATGATAAGATGACAGAACAATATCTGAAGATAATGATATAACTTCTATAAGCCGTTCACATGACAATCCGTAAACAGTCACTTACGTAATTCATGTGCTTGTAGTTTCATATATTATCCTTTGTCTTAGGAAAATGGTGGGTAATGGAATAATTTCACAGACAACAGAGTGTCCGTAGTATTTACCTCCAGAGATACAGGAGATACTATCTGAGGGCAGCTACATTTCAAAATTTAACAGAGAAGTTCCCTCGGACCCTCTCTCGATAGACGGGACCACTCATTGTATCACCTCCCAGTTCGATCCCCACCCCCTTGGACATAATCATGGATTCGCAACTGTGATGGGTGGGTGGGTGGGTGGGTGGTGGTGGTGGTGAGGCGGATGTGTTTCGTGACGCGGAGTCCGCTATTAGCCCTCTCTTAGCCATGGCTTGTCCACTGACCGAGAGAGGAGTATTAAGCCTACCATGGCCAAAAGCCGGTCACGATGTGTTAGAACCCAGGAACACGCTGTCTATAGGCATTCTTATTACACTATGAGAATATACCGTTGTGCTCAATTATGTGACTTATTGATCTGGAAATGATTTTGATCAATAAAGCAACATGCACTCTGCCAGGTAGGCCTATATTAAATTAGGCACCTATGTGCTAAGCCGTTGCGTTACATTTTGGGACTATACAGTGTCACGTGGCTTGTAGTTGTCAAGTACGCAACATACAGTTAGATTATTAATAACCTAGCATGTCTCCAAAGCAAAAACACAAACCTGTTAGTTAGCACAATTTTGAACATGATGTAAAAAAAATGCTCTTCTGAATATTTTGGGACTGTAATGGCTACCAGCCAAACTAAGTCCAAAATATTCACTAGTAGTATTATCTTGTTTTGGAAAACATTTTAAGTTGTTTCTGATGTGGTCTGTAGGTCTATATAAATGTTCTAAAGAGCATCGAAGTGGAACAGTTGACGCGTTTACACATGTTTGGTGAGTTAGTGTTATGAATCCAATGGTTAGCCAAATTGCGCTAATCAGTAATCTCACATTCTATAGAGGTATTGTCAACGCCGAACGACCAAGCAAACAAATGTAACTAAGTTCAGATTTCGCAGAATGTTGTGTACGGACAGAAGGATAATAAGATGTGATGTTAAGTCTTTGGATTACGTATTAATTATTAGTGAAATAATTCTAAAATTCATCCGCAAATAATAGGTAAGCTAACGACAGAAATATTAATTATTTTAAGATCAGTAGTTATTTTTTAAGTTAGGCCAATTACAACTTTTCAAAGGTGTCAAAGACAATTCCCATTTTTACAACCCATTTTTCACATTTTACACCTATTTTCCATATTGTCACGTCCTAGGTGTATTGTATTGTATTTATTTTACACCCAGATCGCTATACAGCGATAGATGGGGAGGTTACAGTGTTTCCACTTTTTGACAGAGTGCATACATGTTAATGTTGATTGTCGTTGTTGTTGTTGTTGTTGTTGTTGTTGTTGTTGTTGTTGTTGTTGTTGCTTCTGTTGATGTTGTTGCTGCTGTTGTTATAATAGTCAGTAGTCAGTATACATCATTGTTCACATAATTAAGTAATCTATATATATATAATAACCATTTTCATCATTCGCATTATCATTATTGTATCGTGTTTTGTTGTTATCGTTGTCGTCGTTGTCGTCGTTGTTGTTGTTGTTGTTGTTGTTGTTGTTGTTGTTGTTGTTGTTTCTGTTGATGTTGTTTCTATTGATGTTATTGCTGCTGTTGTTATAATAGTCTGTAGTCAGTATACATCATTGTTCACATAATTAATTAATCTATATATATATAATAACCATTTTCATCATTCGCATTATCATTATTGTATCGTGTTTTGTTGTTATCGTTGTCGTTGTTGTTGTTGTTGTTGTTATCGTTGTTGTTGTTGTTGTTGTTGTTGTTGTTGTTGTTGTTGTTGTTGTTGTTGTTGTTGTTGTTTTTATTGTCCTAGTTGTTGCTATTGTCATTGTCGTTGTCAGTGTCGTTGCTTTTGTTGTCGTCGTTGTTGCCGTCGTGGTCATTGTCGTAGTTTGATGTTATTGTTGTTGTCGATTATTTGTTGTGTAGTAATTAATGGATTTGTATCAGCGCAATATATCGTAATTAAGTGCTATTTCAGCGTCAATACTTGGCCGACGTGACGCCAACGGAACAAGAATAGATATTTCATCGTGCGCTAATTATATCCTGTGATTTGCACGCCTATATAGCCCTATTTGATTGAAATTTTCTTTAATCTCTTGCATTTGTTCAAGAAAATGTCAATTTTCTCATAGAAAATGTCCATTTGCATACCAAGAAAAGAATATTTTTGAAAATTTACCACTAGAATGACTGGCTCGGTTACCGAGCCAGTCATTCCAGTGGTAAATTTTCAAAAGTAGTCTTCTCTTGGTCTGCAAATGGACATTTCTCAAGATCACTGCAGAAGCCGTTTTTGACTGATATGAGTGTTAAAGGGCTAAAGGAAAATGGTTTATCGCAATGTCATGGATCAGTTATTTTCGCAAGATCAAATTCTTGAAAGCAAGTATCGAAACAATGTTCTCATAATATAGGCCTACATACAATCATAGATACCAGTGCGTATGGGCGGATTGGGCCATAAAATATGGATATATTGGCTCGATGGCGCATACGCATACCCTCAATTTGGGGATAGTTGTCGCGAACGTTGATGACCTGAATTCAGTAAATCGTAATTGCGCATGATCGGGTATTCGCTGACTGGCTGACGCCATAGATCTAGTATAGGCCCCTATGCTTGCTAGATCGCTCAAAAGCTACATTTCAGAGTTCATTATTTTCTCACAGGATGCCTAGTCTCCAAAGTATTATGTTTTTACTAAAACTATACATAAAAAAACATAATATTTACACAGACTTCAACTTTTAAATCTCCCATCTGTATATTACGGCGAGAGGGGATATGATATAAACTTATAAGCATCTTCACAAGTCTTACAATTTCCAATGTCAGTATCTCGAATTAGATCGAAGTTCCAATACACGGGCTCACAATCTAAAGTTGAAAAAGAAACAATCAAATAAATCAATAAGGCAGCACCTTTTCTCAATTCGTATTATCAGCAGTTGGAATAACTTTGAATTTGTAGTAAATGCGCCTAGTCTATATTGTTTTAAAACGGATAAGACAAATTCTCCTTCGATCAATACTCACCATTCTGTTACTTCTGATATACAGCTGGCCTTGACAGCGGCTCTAGGATTATAGACTTAGAAAGCATTACCGACTCCTGGGAACCGGGTACTCGGCTCCCAACTGCCGAGTACCCGTTTACCATAGAGCTCATTCTTGTTTGCATAGCAACAAGTGCAATACATGCTTTCTGCATTGAGGATTTTAGTGTTTTTTTGTGAAAGAAAATCTAAGTCTTTAATCTGTAGTGATAGTTTGTGTGTTCTTGAAAAGGATTAACTAAAGGATACTATGGAGAATACCGCCGAAGATAACCAGGTTGTATCATTCTTTATTATCCATAGTTAAAAGACTTAGGTCTCTAAATTTCGCTGTGTCGGATGTTCCAATTTCTGACCCCATAGAATCTGGGACGTGTGCTAACAACGATATATGCCAGACGATCGCCTTCTTTAACCCCCAACAGGCGATCGGCAGATATGAAAATAGGTGTTTGCTACGGTATTTCTAACACGAATATCGGCTGACGTCGTTCTCCGTAGGATCCGAGCGGGTGACGTCACACCCGGTCGCTCGGATGTTTATGTGAAGAAAAATTTTCATTAATTCGCGCCTCTCGTTCTGGGTGCTGCGTACTAAAAATGGTACCGGAAACTTTAGAATGATCAAGTTTACGTGCGATCACGATCGGTTTGCAATGATCGGTGGTTTCAAAATTCTTGAGTAGATGCGTGGTCTGCGGTTTTACCGTGTGATACAGCAGTTTGTTATACATTTTGTTGTTTTCTTCACATATCGTGCTGCTTTCGTTAGGAGTATAATTTATATTGATTAGTAAATATACCCCGAATGCTATGCGATATGATTCCTGGAGCCGTTACACATCCTGGAGGATCTATTATGGGTGTGTTTAATGCCCGCCTCGTTCTTGTCGTCATAATCAATGCGATCTTTGTTGTAACGTGGCGGGGTGGGGTGCGGGAGGGTTACAGTTAATTTATGAGTCAAATTATTTGAAAATTAATTGTCTGCCTTCCATCCGGGTCTCGTTCCGCTTGTTTATTGTAGGTTTGTGCTTATTTTATAGGCCAAGCCAGCCCCGCCATCATGTGACGAATGCCATAAGTTTGTCCGTGTCGTGTTCAAGGACCATGTCTGTTTTAGGTGTTCCCTTTGTAATATTGATCATAGGTGTAATGTTTGTGCAGTGTGGTCTGTTGAGATGATGGTTAAGTTCCTTGCCCAGAAGGACTTGGCTGGGTCTGACGCGGGGTCAGGTGGTCTGAGAGTAAATCGTGGAGCGCCCGGTTTGGCCGGTGGGGGTGCTCCACGTCCCCAGCTGGAGGTGGCGGAGATGGCACCGCCGGCGTGGTTTGGTCCGGCTATGCAGGGTTTTCTGCATTGCGTTCTGCCCACGCTGGTGTCGTCCCTGCTACCAAAGGTTGGGGGGGGGGCAGTTTCTCCCCATGCCTGGTACGGATCCTGTCCTCGGACAAGATTCTGGACTGGTTACCGAGGGGGCCGTATCGTACGGCCCCCTGGCAGTCCCGTCTGGCTCCGGCCAGACGGGTTCTGTTTCTCTGCGGCCACCTCCGGGTGGTCCAGTAGCGGTGGCCGGTCCGTCAGGTGTGGGAGCCGTCTGCCAGGACGGATCCACGGTTGACTCGTCTAGTGACGACTCTTCGGAGTCTGAAGACGAGGAGGCCGAGGAGGAGAGGTTGCGGCGGCCCGTGAAGCCGCAGGTGGAGAATATGGAGGTTGATTCCGTCCTGGACGGAACCGGCCTCCATTTGTCTGGTTTGGCGCAGGCCAATCTGGTACCGTGCACCGGTTCCGTGCGGCTTGGTTTGGCACCAGCCATCACAGGAACGGGTGTGCCGGGCCGGGCGTGGTACTCACCTATCTCGCCTGGTCCGGCAGTCGGACGTGGGGTGCCATTGGTGCCCGTGTCCGGCTATGGTTCCGCGACTGCTACGGGTCCGTACGGTTTTCCGTGCAGGCCTACCCCATGGACCGGAGTGTTTCATGGGGTGGCGGCGGAACCGTGTGGTACCAGAATGCCTGGCGTGTCAGCCGTGGCTCCTTGCCGGGAGGCCGTGGCTGGCAGACCCGTGAGCACGTCAACGGGTGACGTGTTTGCGGGGGTGTCTTCATCGGAGGTAGATTGGTCAGAGGCTCTGGCGTGGCTAGCCAGGGTTGACCCGTCTGTGGTTTCGGCCACGGCCGATGAAGATGCGCCCCGTCCGTCGGTTGCGTCGATCAGGACGGGGATTTTGCCCGCGGCCCGTATCCAGTCGGTGGGACTGGATCCACGGTTCATAGATTTGTTGGATGCTATTTATAGCAAACAACTTATGACCAAGGGTCAGCTCCCTGTGGCCTCCAGGGAGGTGCGGGCAAGATGTCGTATTCCGCGGGGGGAATACAACAGATATGGTGTAGTCCCGTCGGTCACTGAGGATAACCGATGGGTACTGGGCGTCCAGAGTGCCATGGCGGGTGGCCCCGGTCCGGCACTTGTGGACAAGTCTCAGGTACACCAAGATGAAGTCCTGTCCCTATGCGATGAGGGTGTGAGGGCAGCTATGAGCGCTGTCAACCACTCGTATCGTCTCCTTCAGTCGGTGTGGGCTGAAGCAGGGGCAGGCCACCCTGTGCCACCTGTGGCGCTTTCGTGTGTCAATGACGGCGTGGTGCTGTCTATGGACGCATTGGCAATGGTACAAGCGCGAGTGACGAAATCCAGGAGGCAAATGGTCATGGACCATATGCGTCCGGCTACGGCAGTCAGGGAGCGTCTTCTTGGGATGCCCCTGACAGGGCCTAGCATCTTCGGTGGCCAAGCGCGGGCCATCTTAGAGGATACCGCCAGTATCGCGCAGAATCTGTTAGCGGTAAACCTGCAGCTAGAGCTAGTGTGGAAAGCGCACGCACTAGGGGCTGTGGGGAAACCGCTAACGGGACAACCTTCAAGGAAGCAGAAGAAGCATAAGGGCAAGGCGAAAGCTAAGCCTGTTGCGACTTCTGCTTCAGCTGGGTTTTCGGAGCCGCCGCCGGCGAAGAAATCCAGGAAGGTTGTAGAGGCGCCTACCCTCCCCAATGTTGCTCCTGACCACCCTAGAGGCGGGAAGGGCAAGGGGAAGGGTAAGGGTAAGGCCGCAAAGGGTGGACAGAAGGGGCCGAAGCGTACCTGAGGGTACGAAAGCTCCCTTCATATCCGCCTGGACCGCGCCTGTGCGACAGGAACAGCGGTGCCAGTTATACCCGTCGTGCCTAGTACGAAATGGTTCTCTCTCTCTCTCATTAAGAAAGAGGGGGGAGCGGACTGCGAGCCGGACAACTCCGTTAGACGACAAGGCGTCTATGGTGGGTGGAAGGCTCATGCGTTTCGTCGAGGCCTGGCGAGGTGTGACGTCAGACAGTCTGGTCCTGGGATGGTTATCCCAGGGTTACATGCCGGAGTGGTGGGACTTTCCACCACAAAATCTATCTTTGGCACCTGTCTGGACACCCGTACCAAGGGAGCCAGACAAGTTAGAAGCCGTTCAAAATGGAAGTGTCAGGTTTGCTTCTGAAGGGAGCAATAAAACCAGCAAACCGAAACACTCCAGGCTTCTATTCAAACATGAGCACAGGGGGATGGAGACCCATACTCAATCTCAGGCCATTAAATTGGTTTATCCATATGCCTCGGTTCCAGATGGAAACGCCGAGGTCGGTAATTGCGGGATTGAGGAAAGGAATGTGGTGTGTATCGATCGATCTGAAAGATGCATATTTCCACATTCCTATGAATCGGAGTTGGCACAGGTTTCTGAGATTTGCGTTTCAGAATCAAGTATGGGAGTTTACAGTTCTCCCGTTTGGCCTGTCGACAGCTCCGAGGGTTTTCACAAGAGTGGTCCTTGCGGTGACAGCGTTTCTCAGAAAAGAGAACGTGGCGCTACACACCTACATAGACTCGGCAGCCAGGTTGAACGTGGATACTGCTCTGACTCTGAAGTTACTTTCAGATCTAGGCTGGATAGTCAACGAGGAGAAATCCGAGTTGACGCCCACTCAGCATTTCGTTTATTTGGGGATGCGATTCGACCTCGAGGAGGGCAGGGTTTACCCGTCAGAGCCCAGAGTGGTGTCTCTGTTAGCCATCCTCAAGAGTTTTCGAGTGGGAAACCACATTCAGGCGAGGCAGTTCCTTCAGATGCTGGGCATGATGGTCTCCATGGAGCAGGTTATCCCATACGCTGCTCTAATGCGAAGGCCTATCCAGTTGTATCTGATGTCTCTGTAGAAACAGAGAACAGAACCCCTGTCAAAACTGGTGCCAGTTTTGGAGCCGATAATATCGCACCTTCTATGGTGGAAACA
The DNA here is from genome assembly GCA_034401795.1 of Chaetoderma sp. LZ-2023a. NCBI lineage: Eukaryota > Metazoa > Mollusca > Caudofoveata > Chaetodermatida > Chaetodermatidae > Chaetoderma > Chaetoderma sp. LZ-2023a. The sequence goes on from CM067371.1 coordinate 91,582,253, forward strand.
GCGTCAGAATCTCCTATTAGGGGTTTCGCTGCACCTACCCCACCCCCAGCTGTCCATCTACACGGATGCATCGCTGGAAGGGTGGGGTGCCTGCCTGGGAGAACACCAGGTCTCGGGCACATGGACTCTCCCGGAGAGTCAGCTGCATATCAATCTGTTGGAAATGATGGCAGTGGAACTGGCGTTGGAAGAGTTCCTTCTGATGATCAGGGGCACGGTGATATTGATACGGTCGGACAATTCGACAGTAGTATCATATATAAATCGCCAAGGCGGGACCAGGTCGCCCACTCTGTGTATCAGAGTGTGGCACTTGATTCAATGGTGCAGGAATTACTCGGTTGTTTTGAAAGCAGCTCATATTCTTGGCCGATTGAACATTCTGGCGGATGCTTTGTCTCGCAGACAGAGGATTCTGCCAACAGAATGGTCCCTCAACCCTCCAGTTCTGCGACGGATCTTCGAGCATTGGGGCAAACCCAACGTGGACTTGTTTGCCACAAAGGAAAATGCTCAAATCATGACATATGTCTCACCGATTCCAGATCCAAATGCCGTCGATACAGACGCTCTGGCGATAGGCTGGAGAGGGATGCACGCTTACGCGTACCCACCCACCATTCTTCTACCGAAGGTATTGGTGAAGGTCAGGGAGAAACCGTGTCTGGTCCTGCTAATAGCGCCGTATTGGCCCAGCAGGGCGTGGTTCACGGATCTTCTAGATCTGCTGGTGGAAAATCCTGTGCAGTTGCCCGAGATTCCGAACATAATCTCCCAGGCCAAGGGACGCTTCCTACACGAGCGTCCCGAAATGTTCAAATTGACTGCGTGGATGTTATCAAACAACGTTCCACGTCGGAAGGCTTTTCTCGACAGGCTGCTGATTTCATCGCGGCTGCGAGAAGGAGGTCAACCTTCAAGTCATATAACAACAAGGTTAACAGGTTTGCAGACTGGTGTGAAGAAAAGGGTATTGATACCTTTCAATCCACTATTCAGCAAATAGCAGACTTTCTCTGTGAGCTGTTCTTTTCAGGACTAGCTCCCGTCACAGTTGCTGGATACAAGTCAGCTTTGGCATCAGTTATCCCTTGTCTAGCCAACAGGGATAGTCCAGAGGTGGCCCAGTTAGATGTGATGTTGAAAGGAATGAGCAATCTCCGACCGAGACAACCGGTAGTCATTCCAGCCTGGAGTCTATCTTTAGTGCTTAATGTCCTGGCCAAGCACCCTTTCGAACCGTTGCGTTCGGCTAGTCTAAAGCATTTGAGTCTAAAGGCGGTCTTTCTGTTGGCAGCTTCCTCAGCTAGAAGGCGCAGTGAGATCCATGCACTTTCGGCAGAGAGGAACCGATTTATTGTTTCTGGAGGTCTGCGTCTTCTGCCAAGAGCAGAGTTTATGTCAAAGAACCAATCTTTGAGATATCCCGGCAAACCGATCATTATACCGAAGTTAACTAGGTTTGATCGTGATGCTAGTGTCTGGTGCCCGGTCCGTGCTTTGACTAAATACAAGAAACGGACTGACTCGTTACGGTCGAACGATAGACATCTGTGGATCTGCCATAAAAAGCCTTATGGTGCCGCATCCATGGATACTATCTCTCGTTGGGTGGTCGAATGCATTCAGACTACTCACGAGATGGTGACTGGGCACCAGGTGCAAGGTGTAAGGGCACACGATGTCAGAGGAATAGCCGCCTCGACCGCCCTTTACAATGGTGTTCCGTTAGAGGACATCATGGCCGTTGCACAATGGCACTGTGAGTCCTCATTCACGGATTACTATATGAGGGATGTGTCAGACTCAGCCAATCCACTCGCCTTAGCTGTTTTGAAACGATAGTTAGTGACCACACTGCTCTTCACCCTTTTTTCACTTTGGTAAGAAAAGAACCTAAAGCAGGCATGGTCAGGCGAGAGGATGTCAACCAGATTGTGTCACTGATGGCCGAACCGGTGAATGGTTGGAGGTGGTACGTCTGAAGTCCAATTATCATAAGGTAATTCAATAGTGAGAGTTTTTTGTATTATGTATATGTATCATGTTCATTCATCTTATATATTCATGCTCATTCCCAGACTAATACATGGAATATGCAGGGAGTAGTTAACCCTCTTGGCATATTTGTGTTTTCAGGTGAGATACATGTTCGTTAGTTCTCTCCCGTTTCTTAGGAGGAAAAAGGGGGGGGGGGCCGTGACGTGAATGTGATTCGGTTCCGTGAACTTGACGGTCCTTTTAGGTCTCCGTTAGTCAAGTTTGAAGTCTAAAATCTTTCTCCAAGGGGCAAAATTAGCATTTATGGCTTGCCCCTTCCCACCAGGTTACTGATCAAATCTGGTGTATATCAGAAGTAACAGAATGGTGAGTATTGATCGAAGGAGAATGAAGGAAATGTCAATTTCCCTTTCTCCGAGATCTAACAATACTCACCATTCTGTTACGGACCCAGCCTCCCAGCCCCACGGAGGCAAGCCATAGTTTTCTCTTGTTTGGTGGCTATGCAAACAATATGAGCTCTATGGTAAACGGGTACTCGGCAGTTGGGAGCCGAGTACCCGGTTCCCAGGAGTCGGTAAAGCTTTCTAAGTCTATAATCCTAGAGCCGCTGTCAAGGCCAGCTGTATATCAGATGTAACAGAATGGTGAGTATTGTTAGATCTCGGAGAAAGGGAAATTGACATTTCCTTCATTCTGGAGTAATTTTTGGTATATTCAAGAGCCTATACACATAGAACATTCTGCTGTAAACAGTGCCTACTTACAAAACCTAAATAAGTCCTAATTGAGATCTTCCACATGCTTAAAGCCTATTAAAGGTAGTATGAGATAAGTATAAGTAAGTATAAGTAAGTATAAGTATACGTAGCCGAATAAAGTATCAGATTAATATGATCGGTACAATTTAATTTCTGTTAAGAATATGTAAATTTGCGTCTGCTCAATTTCAGTAAAACTATGTAGGCCTAAATTTGCGGCCGTTCAATTTCGCTTCAAATTACCAAAAGATAATTTTGTTATTTTGAAGGCTATATATGCAGCTGATCGTCTGCGTCGGCCATAGGTATGGATATATTGGCTAGATGGCTCATGCGCATACTCTCACTCATTTTAGTAAATCGCAATTGCGCATAACCGGGTATTCACTGACTGGCAATTGCGATTTACTAAAATGAGTATGAGAGTATGCGCATGAGCCATCTAGCCAATATATCCATATCTATAGCCGACGCAGACGATCAGCTGCATATATAGCCTTAAAAATAAAAAAATTATCTTTTAGTAATTTGAAGAGAAATTGAACAGACCCAAATTTAGGCCTACATAGTTTTATCAGAAATAAAATTGTATTGTCTATATTAATCTGACACTTTATTCGACGTTGTAATAGGTTTAGTAACAAATACATATTATTTTGTAGACTATAGGCCTATGTCCGGTGAGAAAATAGTAAACTCTGAAATGCCGCTTTTGATAGGGCATGAACCATCTAGCAAGTATATACTAAATCTATGATATGGATCTTCCAAAATTCAACTTCTGCGAGTATATATGCACACTATTATTGTGTACAAATGTGCCGATTGAGCGTCTAAACAAAATAACGAACCACCCACCAACCCGCTCCCTTCCTCGGTCAATCTTTACATTATATGTGTATATTTACTCATTGACCCATCAATAGTGCGTATTGTATTTCAGGATTTGTTAAGGTGTCAATTGTGCTCGAGTCACATATATTGTAGTGCGAGTTCTATGACTTTGTCGTTGTATAGATCCTGAGAGAACGAACGTCATCTATAATTATGCACACAGTCAGTCAACATGGTTACAACGGGCACTGTCTGGACCATAAAAGGTGGTACTAAAGATTGGTGGTCATTAATACAACTCATTTGCTATAGTAACCATCTGTCGGGGACAGCTGATGGGGTGGTCCTTAAGACAGGAGGTATGACGACCAACTATCTTAAAGAACCATAATCCTTTTGCGACGAAAGCAGGTATCCACTCTAGGCAGGTTTCACAGATTATCAATACTCTAGTCCCTTCTGTTACAACACCTTTAATAACGAGTGGCCATGAATGGTAATTGTAGACTAGCATTCGTAATTGTCGATTAGATTCTGGTTAATTATTCCATCGTTTGCACATTTTGGTCCGCATTGACGTGTAGTTAACAGAGGTAATATATTAGTCTATATTTGTTTGCAACTCCGTTCATAGTTCTATATAATGGCCAGCAGTTGAATTCAGTAGGCCTAGCTTATTATTGTGAGAAATCTATAGAAATGTACCATTGTCCGGCATAGATCATACATCTGTTAACTCTTTAATGGCTAAATTTGGTCAAGGATATTAAAATATTTTCTTATCGAATGTCTATTTGCAGGCCAAAAGAAAACTCATTCCAGTGGCAAATTTTCAAAAATGGTCTTCTCTTGACCTGTAATTGGACATTCCTCAAGACCACTGCAGAGGTCAGGTTTGGCCGGCTTTACCGTGAAAATGTAAAACATGTTTCAATAGGCGTAATGCGCATATCATATGCTCGTAAAGTGATTCAATATCTAATATCAATCGGCTGTCATGCAGAAATAGATTCGCTTTATCCTGGGAATTACGGTCTGTAGGCATGTATCCGCTGTGCTTAGCCAGTTCAATATAGCCTACTGTTGGTTAATGCCGAAATTGGCTGACGTCGATACTGATCTGGAACAGGTATTGGTGATCGATCGTTACATTACTTCGCTTTCAAATGACGTTCATCACAAATATTGGTGTTGTTGGCAGTAAGAGCTCACACCATGGAATCGTTTACAAAATCAGCATTGGATGCTATAGCAGATACAAATGAATCATAAAACTAGTCAGGTATGAGGTAGAAAATACAGACCAGAAATAACTTAACATTCTTCCAGAACATTTCCTATATCGTGTCTAAAATCGTACTAACTAATGTTTATGTTTTTGCTTTGGAAACACGTAGAGTGAAATAACTCTAATCTCTATGAGCTGTACTGTAACCAATAAGTAGATTAACCCTTGAAAATTTACATTTGCAGACCAAGAGAAGTCTGTTTTTGAAAATTTACCACTGGTATGACTGACTCGGTTATCGAGCCAGTCATTTCAGTGATAAATTGTCAAAAATAGCCTTATTTTGGTCGACAAATGGATATTTCTCAAGACGACTACAGGCGCTGTTCTTGGCTGATATGTGTTAACGGGTTAAATCACGGCGATACCTATGTTCTGCTGGCATCAACGTTCACGTTAGGCCTAATACATGCATGTACGTGTTTCGAAACCGGGTGTCATGTAAATGTTAATTTGGTCGTTGTTTGTCTATGTTAGCTGATAGTGTCTGTAGCAACAAATTTGTCATATTGTTTCCAACATAATCTGCAGCATGTTCAATGCCAGCCATTTATTGATGCGCGTCAAATGGATTTATTAAATGTATACCGAAGTTCATTGGTACTGGTTGCATTTAATTACAACAGCTAGCACGCGGGCCCACGTATAACCCGTGACGCAGATACCGCCATCTTTGTTTACCGCTTATCGCGCGCATTGCACTATGGGACTGTTTGGGGGCAGTCGATCGTGCGGGCATAAACAAATGCACGTGAATGTATGGTTTTATGCTCATATCAGCCAAAAATTACTTCTGCAGTGGTCTTGAGAAATGTCTATTTGCAGACCAAGGAAAGGAATATTTTTGAAATTTTACCATTGGAATGACTTGCTCGGTTATCGAGCCAGTCATTCCAATGGCAAATTTTTTAAAATAATTCTTCCCTTGGTCTGCAAATGGACATTTTCTTTGAGAATTTGAGGGTTAAAGGGTTAAACAGAATTGGCCTTCTCCGAAAATCTCCCTTGCCCCACCCATGCAGCTTATGGCCCCGGGCTGGATTCATGAAACATACTTAAGCATAGGAACATGCATAATGATTAAGTGTAACTAACAAATGTAGCATTGTGATTGGGCCATAGCTGATTGTCTACTTTACACAAGGTATACGTTAAGTATGCTTCCTGAATATGTAACACCCCCACCCCCACCTACCTACCCACCCATTCATGGACACTACATATATATTATTTACAAAACAGACACCTACACATCACAGGATTATAGCATGACCCATCAGAACAGTAATTCCTGAAAGCTTGATTATTCTACCACCCCCACCACCACCCCCGCCCCACTAGCAACAACACCCCACCCAAACACACATTATTATTTATTAACTATCTATGGCAATATATGAATAAATAATTGTCGAAATTTCGTCATTCTTGGCTCAAGTCTTCCTAAGACATCCTCTAGCTATTTGATGTTTAAAAATCAATCATTTCAGGTGATTCAAGATCGTTTTAAAAATAATTTATTTAAAATTGGCTGGAGAACGCTCCCCCTGTATAATCAACACAACGCATTGACGAATCAGGCAAATATTTATCGTGTTTATACACGATTTTCTGCTTAAATGTCAAATTTTCCCCCCAAAATATTTTTTCTGCTTAGGACCCCAAAAGAAACCCTTTTCACGGCGCTTATGCTTTTAAGATTGTAGGCTAATCCTGTCCTATATACTGTTCGTGGGGGGGGGGGGGGGGTTGGGGTGGGTGGGAGATGATATAGCCATTACTACAAGCGACGTTACTGGCCGACGTCATTTTATTACACACAGCCCCAAATGCTCCCACAATGCAATGCGCTTCGAAAGTTCGCACGAGTCACGTGGTTAAAATCGGTCATCTGCGAAACGGGTTATATGTCGGTTTGTTTGTGGGTCGGACTGTCTATCGGTCTACCCTACCCATCTTTTACGTTCCCATAATCAGCAGTTGTCTAATGGAGGAATCCAGCTTTATCTATCACCACCCTTCTCTAGCTAAGCCCCACCCACACCGATCGATCCCTGAACTGCCTGACTATAAATTTCCAGAAAACTATACATGTCTGTTAAGCTGTTGAATATTTTAAAACTAATTTGACTGGTTGCTGTGGCTGCAACAGCACCCAGTCAAATTAGTTTCAAAATATTTGCCAGCATCTTTATTAAATAGTAAAGACATACAATTCATAGGGCAACGCTTAGTCCGTCATCATTTGAGCGTCCGTGATGCACTTGTCTCCGTCATTCATGACGTCATTGATTATGACGTCATCCTACACGTCACGTACGTGATTATGACGTCATATGATTAATAGATAAACTGGAAAGGACCATTATGGTCAATCAGCCAACCACACGTACATATCCTCGTAATAACATCGAGTCGTAAACCAAGAGTTGTTCGTTTGAACCCTGCCTCTATATATAAATACCAAAGATGGTAAGCCGATCGTGGAGTGGATGAGTTTCCCGGTGGGTGAACAATGAATGAATCCAATCTGTCACTCAAATATATGACGCCATAGTGAAATACATCACATGTAGGCTGACGTCACAATCAAAATACGTAATGAATGACGTAGCTCAGTCCATCATGAACTTGTAAAATAAGTCACGTTGAAGATTTCGAGTCAGGCGTGGCCTTCAAGAACACTTACTAAGATCTACGACGACAAGAGTTGATCGCTCCCGATCGCTACCAGAAACTTTTATGTGCTGCTGCGACAACGTCGCCAGTAGTGAGATGGGGTGAAGTAGCTGCAGTCGTCTCGTCTCGTCTGACTGGTGGTGATTAGACGATATTTATTTCAGACTGCTGGCCTGATCTGGCCGATCTAAGATCCTGGTAAGGACTACTGGGTGTGTCTCCCAGTTCAACTAGATTCCCTAATAAACTGACAAACTGCTGGTCTTACATATACGTAAGATAAAATACTTTATTTACACTATAAAATAAATTGATTGAATGGTCGAGCAAGATCGCTCATACAAGGAATACTTAGTACAATATGATGTACATAACACTATCATTCTAACTTAACCTATTCTACCTCAAGCTCGTTAGTCATAGCAGCCATAGCTTGGAACAAGGATTAATTTGTCCTGAGAGAAGGACCTTCTTATATAGCCCCAAATTCGGACTTTCCAGTATTCTGCTCGTTTCCCAGAAATGTACAACCTCTCAGACCCTATTCTTACAACTCTTCTATGTACCCGATAAGCACACTTTGATTGGCCGAACCATAAAGTCACCAATCAATTTCTGCTTATCTCTTCCCAGAAGTTATGATCTGATAACTGATTGGTCCTTTCAACCAATCAGTAATTCCTCCCTCACTTGCTCTGGCACACAACTCAATTCTTTATAATTCTTTATTGCAGAGTCTGGTTGATCTCACCTGGACTTTTAGCTCACCTGGTATTTTCAAAACATAATTTCTTTTTGGGTCTTACGTGAATTATAAGACATCCCGCGGGTTTATGACTTCCCACAAGACAATCCCATATTTACACATGCCCACCAACCAAAGTTAATTAACCGTCTCTTAGGAGCTTAAGAGAGTGTTAATTAACTCGTTGTGCACTATCAACAACCAAAACGCACCTATACCAGGGCTAACCCAGATGACACTCATCCCATCTATACAACACAATAACTAATCCAAGCATAAACAATAATATAACTGTACTGTAAATAAATCAACACGAAAAGAAACAATAAACAGTAATCAAATTAAGCAAAAGAAAAGTAATACGACAGTAATTAATCAATCAAAACAATAATAAATCAAAAGAAAACAGTGTATAACAATACTAATAATTAATCACAACAGCACAACGCGTCAAGAGTGCGCTGTGCATAACCATACCTATTTACAGATCATCCACCTTGATAAAGCAAAAGAATTAAATAAATCAACAGTGTTCAAATATTAACATGGCGGCACCGAGATATCGGGGGTATCATCGATGATCTCCATGCCCGTCTGGTATGACACCGTGGGTGACGTCATGCCATTAGTCATTGTCGGCTGGTCCCCGGTGTTAGGTGTCGCCGCTGGTCGATCTGACCAACGTGCCCAGACAGATCCGAATCGCGGAATCCTCTCCATGGGTGGTTTTCATGAAGCGCACCTCCACACACGGCTAAAGACTCCACACTTATATAAAATAAACATTAGCACATGAATGCAGTGGCAATAACCACCAAATATAACAACACAGATTTTGTACCAATGCTTTCAATAATCGCTGTATCGATCTCAGACAATGGTGCTAATGGCACATACTTTGTTTTCTATGAATGGTTCCATTTCTCCATCCGTAAATGGTTAACTATTAAAGATTGGTTGAGGACACCAGCCACATCAAATCTTGGCATGTCGACGGTTAAACTTATTCGAGCATACACCCCCCCCCCCCCCCCGTAGGTATGTATGGGTCAGAATTTCCATCCAGAACCACTGTAATCACACTTATTCGACATCAAAGCATACACTCCAATCGTTAATTCACAACGCTCAACTAACTGTCCTCCACAATGCACTTCCACACGTTCACCAAACATTTGCAATACCACACCAATCCCATTATGAGCAAACAACTTACTAGCGGTATCGTTAGATTGTGACAACATAACAGTGCACATACTATCAGTCAAATTTGTTAACAAACTCACAATGCATGGTACATGAGTCTTATCAACCCATAACTGTCCGTGACATACTCGAGGATCAACTCCTGAGCAATCTGATGGAGTAAAGTACCAACCAGTCTTAGTGTCCAAACCAATACTGTTTCGAGCAATTATCGCTTACATATAATGTCCTACTATACTTAAATGTTCGGGCCACGAATGCATTCCGTACTCAATATAACTTCCACTGTCAATTAGCGGTAAAGTCACAACATAATGCAACTGTGAGTCCTCCTTCCATAATGGAGACACAATGACATTTTGGTAATACCACTGATATGGATTAATAAACTCAAATCCTACACTAACCTGATTCGCAACTTCCAACAAATCGGATGGGCTAAATAACTCTTCGGTTAATCTCCCTAACTCGAGAGAAGCAGTCTGCCTATGAAATTGCACAGACAGCTTTTGATAACTGTACACAACGTTTTCAGCCGAATCGATTTTATGACCCAAACGTACTAGTGCGTATAAATCTGCCTGACGTGACGCTTGTTGACTAAGTAATTTACTCATGTTCTTGGTCAAACTGACCAAACTTTCCGTGACTTCATTGATCCTATTAGTGTTGATATTAATTTCCTCGAAAGCATGTTTCACATGAGATGATAAGTCATTGGAAAAGTGAACTAATATATTCATTTTCTTCATAGCCAATTTAACAACATTCTCCAGTGACTCAATGTCACCGGATGTCGCTACTCCAAACAAGGAAGACGCAATATCACCAACAATGTTGAATAGCCCTCTCTTTTGTCGTCTACCTATACTATGTAACATTGTCTGTTGTGTTTTCACAGCAATCTTTTTAATGATGGTGATCCGATGTAGAAGTCCAAAAATGTCGTTACCACTAAGCGAAGTTTTACTGCTTATGTCAGCAACAAGTACACGAAACCTATCCAACCAGCTCATAAAGTTAGGTGGTAAGTATGGATGATTGATAGACACTACCACCGTCCACTCGGCTCGTACTACTGAAACTTGTTGATGACCAGTGATCATCATGCCATTCTGCAATTTATGAATATTCAAATTCTTACAAAGTCCAAAAACACTACTAATAAACATTATCATGACACGGAAATGTAAAGTATGCATGATTTTTGCTACAATAAAATGCGATGTTATTCCTAAGAGTATCATAAAGTGATTAGCACTTTTTCATACTGCGTCGGCTTATAACGGCTTCGACACATCTAATAAAGTCAGCAAATGTTGACCAACCAAACGCGCCAATCCTAGCGTGTTTATTGGCTGATGACTCAGAATAGAGGTTATGACTATGCTTGCGCAGCTTATAGGAGTGCGTAGGTGGTGACACATCCATTGGTTCACTGTCAGGCCCAATTACAGTTTCTGATGTAGCCATCGGTGAGTCATAATTGGGATCATTACTCATACCAGGTTGATCAACATCCATGCTAACCTCAGGACGCATTACTACTACATCCGGTACTGGTCGCATTTCAGGGGTTACCTTACTAGATGTTGGTGTAGATTCAGGTAATGGTAGTATTCTCATAACATGACTTGCTTTAGTACCTTTAGCAGGATTCCTAATAGGGCGTGGTCTCACCTTGTCCCAGCATATCTCTGAGTCGACTACGTGTAGCTTGGAAATATTAAAAATGTGTATGTTCCCAGATCTTTGATGTCGGACATGAGCCACGGGTCCGTTAATTTTGAAAATCCCATACTCAGGGTCACTGCGAGAGGTTAATTTCATCCTCTCCTCAGCTTTTACAACCACTGAGTCGCCTAAATGATATTCACCCGCATTAGCACGCTTATAAATCTGTTCACGGTGATGTTCTCGTGACTTAGCTGTCTCGCTACGAGCACGCAATAAGGTGTTGTTAAGACAGGTAAGTCTTTCACCCAAATCATGCGCTGCATTGAGGGGAATGGCTAGCGGAAGCCTCGCTCATCGACCATACATCAGATAGAATGGCGTATATCTGGTCGTAGCATGGCGAGTGTTGCGGTATGCCATTAAAGCTGCGCCCAACTCGTCTTCCCATGCTCGAGACTCATTGTTCACACCTTTCTGTATTAATTCTTTTAACGTTCTGTTTAACCTCTCAGTCCATCCGTTTGTCTGTGGATGATACGGACTTGTTCTTTGGTGATCAATACCATGCTCAGTATACCTCTGCTCAAGTGAGTTTGAACAAAACTCCTTTCTTTGATCAGTGATGAGGATTTCTGGTATACCATGACGAGCAATGTATTCATTAAAGAACTTGTCTTCCACATTCTGTGATGTTTTGGCGGAGATTTGATACGCTTCTGCCTACGCAGAACAGTGATCAACAAGCATCATTATATAAACGTTGCCTTTGTTGGACTCTAATAGCAGACCTATTAGATCCATCCCAATTATCTGATAAATAACTTTTATGTGTTGCTGCGACAACGTCGCCGGTAGTGAGATGGGGTGAAGTAGCTGCAGTCGGCTCGCCTCGTCTGACTGATGGTGATTAGACGATATTTATTTCAGACTACTGGGCCTGATCTGACCTATCTAAGATCCTGGTAAGGACTGGATGTGTCTCCCAGCTCAACTGAATTCCCTAATAAACTGACAAACTGCTGGTCTTACATATACGTAAGATAAAATACTTCATTTACACTATAAGATAAATTGATTGAAAGGTCGAGCAAGATCGCTCGTACAAGGAATACTTAGTACAATATGATGTACGTAAAACTATCATTCTAACTTAACCTATTCCTATCTTAACCTATTCTACCTCAAGCTCGTTAGGCATAGCAGCTATAGCTTGGAACAGTGTGTGAATCCGATTAGGTGAATCAAAGGATTAATTTGTCCTGAGAGAAGTACCTTCTTATATAGCACCAAATTCGGACTTTCCAATTTTCTGCTCGATTCTAAGAAATGTACAACCTCTCAGACCCTATTCTTACAACTCTTCTAGGTATCCAATAAGCACACTTTGATTGGCCGAACCATAAAGTCACCAATCTATTTCTGCTTATCTCTTCCCAGAAGTTATGATCTGATAACTGATTGGTCCTTTCAACCAATCAGTGATTCCGCCCTCACTTGCTCTGGCACACAACTCAATTCTTTATAATTCTTTATTGCAGAGTCTGGTTGATCTTGATTGGTTATGATGTCATTCCGACCAATCATACTCTGTCCAATTCTTCCATAAAGATTGAGCCTCATATATTCAAAGCAGTGGGAACCGGTTCTGATTTGATGCGATCTGTCAGCCAACTAACAACATTAAGGTATGTGTTGTTTATGCATGCCATAAAATGAGTGGCATATAGGTTATCAATAAATTTTGATTCTGTTATGAATTCCTTGAGGACGCTCTAATGTCAATGCCCTGTCCATTGCATATTAATGGAGAAGTCTCGAAAATTCTATGGTGCTAGCCACACGTGCTTGATGAGTCATTACCAGATGGTGTTGTTCTAGCCCATGATCAAATACCAGTCTACTTACGTCATCAACTGTGTCAGTTAGTCACGTTGAATTTATTCTCATTACTCTGATCCCAACACTGGCCACTAAACATTAATTATTTTCAAAAACTACAACTATCAACAACTGCTGAATATCATAAAGCTGAATGCCGGATAAGCAGCAACAACTTTTAACTAAATCATTTTCAAATACACATCAACTCAGAACCATAGAATCTTTTCCAATTAAATCATCCTATTTCTATCGTCATCATATTAATCTCATCTGCTGGTTATGTAACGCTATAAACAGCATCCTATTCATTTAACATTAGTACACTTCTATTACATATAAAGAGATGACCTGGATGGCTCGACTTTCCACCGTCCCAATGATTGACACATTTATAAATAACAGGTGGTCGACTCAGCCACGTACATTGATGATTCTTAGTCATCCCAACTTTCCAGTCTCGAATTATATATACATAAATATCATTGATGCAATACTGTAGCATCCATCTTTAGCTCACCTGGACTTTTAGCTCACCTGGTATTTTCGAAACATAATTTCTTTTTGGGTCTTACGTGACTTATAAGACATCCCGCGGGGTCATGACTTCCCACAAGACAATCTCTTATTTACAATGTGTCTGCAAATTATTTTCAAACTAAACCAGCTTACATGTGACATAATTAATTATGACGTGTTAAACTTGATTGACAGATCGGATCTCTCTAGGTTGAACCGCACATGACGTCTTCCGGGATCCTCTGACTGCCTGTATATATTCGTTCTTGGTGCTATCAGTTCTCCATATTTTGTGTGTTTAATACAGTTATTTAATCGTGAAGTTACCAATTGACTGGGCGAAAAGTTGGAGTATATTGGCTCCGTAGAGTATATTTTTTATTCTACTGGTATTTCCCGGAAAAAATTAGAGCATGAAACAAGCTGGAGCCAAAACGTGTGGCATGTTTCGTGAAGTATGTCACGTGAGGCAAAATTTGAAAATGCGGGACTTAGGAGAGCTGATTTCTACTATTATTCAGCATTCATTATGTCTGAAAACAGCGCTGAAAGGTGGATTTTATTTTCAAGACAGTAAAATTTTGTCAGATTCTGCACCCTCCATACTGCTAGGGTTTTTGTATTCGACTGGTACGTTTACGTAGAGCACATTTTGGTATCTTCATGAGTAAATGTACTCTACCGAAAAGTCCCAGTCGAATACGGCCAAGTACTGTATTCGACTGAGCAAAAAGTTGGATTATATTTATTTGATGGAGGAGGTGGTAGCTCAGGCAGTAACGAGCAGGGCTGTGAAACCACTGACCCAGGATTGTGTCTCTGTTCGGCCAACTGACGATCGCTGGAAGCATAAGCAATCTCCTTCACTCCTCCTTGCCTCTCTCCACCCAGGTAATGCGTACCGGTTAAAAGCTGGGGAAGTTACCAATATTATACTGAAATAAAATCAGCCTAGAATGGCGTGAATGGGACATGTAATCAGGGACTCGATAGACGCGAATCAAACCAATAACTTCTTCTTTTATTCGACTGGTATTTCCTGGAAGAGCACGAAACAAGCCAGATCCAAAACATATGGAATGTTTCATGAAGTACGTCACGTGATGCAAAATTTGAAAATGCGGGACTTAGGAGCTGAATTCTACTATTATTCAGCATTCACTATGTCTGAAAACAGCGCTGAAAGGGGGATTTTATTTTTTGAGGTGCATGGTTTGGGCCTCTGGGGTGTATGCTTTTGGCAGTTTTGTTTCCACGAATCTTAGTGTAGGGTAGGCCTTCACATATTTTGGTGCCGATTTGACAGAGGGTTGTTGGTTCATAAGGCATAAAAGGTTATCTTTCTGGGGAAGAAGCTCTCGTGAAAGCTTATTAAGGGCCCACATTTGCGCTTAAATGTGTAAGAATGGAATTGTTGGAATTGTATGCTTTGGTAGGCTTACATTGTGTGCCTCTATGTGGTGGGCGAGGTGGATCTCAGTATGTGGTGGTTTCGCTCCGATAGATTAGTGTAATTATGTTGGTTGTGGGTTTGAATTGGGGATGTGCATCTCTGATTTGATTTCGCAACTTAAGGAATTATATTGTTTTGTACAGATTTGCGTGCATTATATTATGCGATTTATTATGTTTCATTGCATCGAGGTGCATGGGTTGAATTTTTATGTGGTTTCAACGGTTCTGTTTTTGTTTTTAGTCCCGGACTGAGGGTGTGAATGTGAACCTTTAAGAAAACACACTCATATTACCATCATATGAGTTTACCAAACATTTGTATTAATTATTTTATGGTTTGCCATGAAATGTACATATATTTGAATTTTTACACTCAATGACATATGGCATATTGTGGCAGGTGTGACTGTGTAATGATTTCAACCTCCGGCATTTTGACTGGCAAACATGCAACACAAATGACGACTATTCAGCAATATTTCTAGAGTGCGTCCGAGACTGTTATCCGTTTCAGAACATTACAAATTGTCATGCAAATGAACATTCCTTAGGACCACGACAGAGGCCTGTCTGGGACGGCGTCACGATGAAAGGGTTAAACTATGATTTCATATCTTTGGTCTGATTACGCCCCACTGCACCCCACCCACCCCAAAAAACACATGAAGATGGGGTGATGGTATGCAATCTATGATTACCTTTGTTTTACTTTGTGTTGTATGTGTTTGTGTTAACAGGCATTAGCATTATTCCAGGAAATCAATGATGTACGACAATAGCGTACTAGAGATCAATACAGAGTAACAGGTGTATTGAAAACTCAAGATGCTGAGTAGCAACAGACCACTCAATAACATGGCTGGTGTCATTCGGACTCCGCAAAGGCCAATCCACGCGGGTATGTCCCCAACAAGGCCGGTGTCTGCTTCACCGCATACATGGTATAGTAAGAAAGAAAACTTATCCATCAACCAAACTTCAAACCGATCAACTATATCAGCAGCATCACAGCTACCAACACAATCACATCTCTATTCGCCACATGATGAATATAATAGCCATGGTTCGCAATCAAGTGAATCATCCTCCACATCATCCTCAGACCGTGATTTGCAATCACCGCCTTTATCGATACACAGAATCCCTGCATCGTCATCAAGAAAGGGTGTGCTCATCAACATCACCCCATCACCACCCAAGAGAGATCATAATAAAGGGACAAACATATCTCTCATGAATGAAAATTCATCGGGACCTAGACCGGGACCCATCTCCAAAATTGTACGCATATATCTCTGCTACAAAGGAAAAGGTAAATTTAATTACAATAGTGCACCTTTACACCACATACAAATAACTCGTTTACAATTTAAGATCTATTCTGTAGAAAATGTTAAATCTAATTTGAACTGCTACTGCCTTTGGACGCAGAACGGTTCTGTTAAGTGTCTCAATGTACTATGTCCCGTCTAAAATATTCAACATCTTATGGCCGATTTACACTACACGATTTTATAGCCAATTAATCGTGTGTGAGATGTTGCCCACGACGACAATGATAACCCAAACACCTCTCAATTCACTATTTTTGTTGTCTTGCAGCAAATCGTGAAATTCAAAGCATGTTTGATTTTCACGATTTGTTGCATGCGATTTAGTGCCATTTCGTGCCATGTGAATAGGAAATCCGACATCGCCACCTGTTGTACAATCAGGCAATACGTTCTTACCAGTTAAATAAAATTAAATATGTGTAACGGACATAGCCTAGCACATAAAATGGATGAACAAGAAACAGTCGCATAATCTAAACAGCATAATTTTCTATGATGGTCTCGTCAGATGTCGTGAACGATTTGATTGAACGCAATCAATTGGCTATAAAATCGAGTGATGTAAGAGGAAGAGTGTATTTTGAACGGGTGTGTCTGCATATCTGTGTGTCTGTCTGTGCGTCTGGATCAAGATATGAATGAGAAAAAACTGCTGGCCCGATTCGGCTCAAATTGTAATACAATGCAGGAACTTGCCGTGCAATAGGCTTTCCAGTCGTTGGCCTTGATGGGAATAATCTCTGATTACTCTTGTTTTACATACATGTATAGCCTCAGATCAAGATGGCACTAAATATCAGCGATAAATATGTGATTCTAGTAAATTGTTATTAAATAGTGTGTCATGTTTGGAATAAGTTATTCTTCTTCTACTTCAGACTTTGACGATGAAAGAAGAGCAATTCATCAGAATGTGTATCCAGAAATTAAAGAATTCTGCCATTCTAAAGGTCTAGAATTCCAGGTATGTTGTAGAGACAAGAGATATTCACGAATAAATAATCGCATGTATTAGACACATTATTTCATGCCTTGGGTGTGTGTGTGTGGTGAACATACTGAACCACAACCCCACCCACCCCAATGTTTAGCCGACACAGTACATCGCAGCTTATTTACATTCAAGCAGAATACATACTCCCTCAGCCAATATATAGGCATATTTTATTTTACCCAAGTAAGAGAAGTTTGCCTTCGTGCTCAGATCGACTAGTTGAGGAAATATGGTACCAATGTGTCTTAGAATATGGGTAGGTTCGACTGGTGTGAACTAGTCGCCTTTTACAGTTAACTCCGCCATGTTAGGATTACATGTAGTCCGAAAATATGTTGTTCAAGAGGGGGGGTGGGTGTGGGTGGGAGGATTTGGCTTAATAACTAAAATATGGCCATGACGTATATGCCATCCACACTACCCAGGTAGTCATCTTGCTTCGATCGGCGAATGTAGATGTTTGGCCACACCAAGTAAAGGCGTGGAAAAGATGAAGCGCATTCGGTTTCTCTGGTTCAGGAGTGATAGCAACCTCATGCACGACAATATGTCTGAAATGTGTAGCTGTTCTAAATGCAATCCACATCCCACTAAAATCTCACTGACTAAAGAATCGTACGGTCAGTAATAGAAAATTAGTAGCTACAATTCTTAGCATTATTGTTTGGAAACCATGTTGGAAAGATGTGATTTCTGGTGTTATCCTCTTCCCGTGTGCCCAGGCGTATGCCACACGTTGTATTTTGACAACAAAAGATTGCCACTAGTGGACATAATGTATTTTCCATCACAGAAATGGAAGTTGTCAGGAATCCCGCACCCCCTCACAACCCCTCGATGGACACCCATTCCGCATTGCGATGAACGGTTCCTTTTAAACCTTCATTTGTATAGCTGACCCAGATGATGCGGGGCCTCCAAACGTATTGTAGTTATTGCAATTGCTTTCAAATTTTAGACACTTCAATAAGCCAGACATTGCTCCCAGTCTCATGTTGTCAAATTATCAGATGGAAGGATAATATCCTAGAATTTCATGAACAACGTATTCCTCGAGGTTTCCCCGACGATCTTGGCATAAAATATACCGGTGAGAGACCAGGGAACAACTTTGCTTCAGTGATGTAATTCCTCATTTTCCTTCAAAATAATAAGGATATGTATACTATACCGCTAAAGGAGCCAACATTTCCGCTTTATGGCATCTGTGAGTGAATTTGTTTGTGTCACTAGGCACTCGCTTGAATTAATAAATTCCATAGCGCTCCAAGTCATCTTTCATAATGGTTGTTGTCACTAGTTTATCACAGGCGCTGATTTCTTTACTTCCCTGAACAAGAATGCGCTTGTCTCCTTTAATCCTTTATTGCCTAAGCCGAACAAAAACGGCTTCCACAGCGGTCTTGTGAAATGTCCATTTGCAGACCAAGAGAAGGCTATTTTTGAAAATTTACCACTGGAATGACTGGCTCGATAACCGAGCCAATCATTCCAGTGGTAACTTTTCATAGTCTTCTCTTGGTCTGTGAATGGAGATTTTTATGAGAAATTTTCTTGACCAAATTTGGGCATTAAAGGGATAAATGGATTTCCTAAGCTTTCTATAACTGCAACCAATGCTCCAACTTGCTTTTGAAATGGGCTTTGTAGTTTGCACACTTTTTACCTTACACAGGCCTTTACTTTGCCTACATTAACATGATTCAAATTGGGCAACCTCTGGTCCGGAAAACATCCACTACCATCACCATGGCACTATAATAGACGTCATCACAAAACCTAGGTTAATCAGATAACATCAAATTCTAACACAAGAAAGTGTTTTCACAACTTTGTCCGTGCTCCGAAAATCTGGAAAATCTCAAGAATCTTTAGAATGTGACAAAAACGGGAGGATCTGCAGTCTCTGATTGCTCTTGGTTTATTCTTGAAGCTTGTCCATTTTCAGTTGGTGGATGTTGGTAGTTGTTCAGACAACAACTTGCCTCTGAGTGACTTTATGCGAGACCTTCATCTGCACGAGATTGAGAAGTGTCGAACAATGTCACGTGGTCCACACTGTCTGGTAAGTTATAACAAAATGACGCCATATTCTAATTCCATCTCTTTCTCACAGACAAGTTGACACTCACAACGATAATATAGGTTCACCAACTACTGCACGCGATACTAATGACACTTCCACACCAAATGCAATTTGGAAAACCTTCCTCATGTATTTGCTTACGCAACAAAAATGTTGTTATCCAACATTATATAAGCTTATTTTTGCATACATGTATTTATTCATCTAATATTTTTGGTCATAGAGAATTGAAATGGCATGGAGATACATCAGATATACTACCACTACTGGGCCTACTGTTGCTGCTGATACTGCTTTTTACTGTTGCTGTTCTTGTTGCTGCTGCTGCTGCTGCTGCTGCTGCTGCTGCTGCTGCTGCTGCGGTTGTTGTTGTCGTTGATGATGATGGTGGTGGTGGTGGTGGTGGTGGTGGTGGCGGCGGTGGTGGCGGCGGCGGTGGTGGTAGTTGTGGTGGTGGTGGTGGTGGTGGTGGTGGTGGTGGTGGTGGTGGTGGTGGTGTTGCTGGTTGGGGCGGATGTGGAGGTGGTGAGCCTGCTGCTGCTTGTAAAAAGGCTTATTTTAATATATATTTATTTAGCTACTTGTGGACAAAGGCCTCCCAGACCATACCCTTCCAAGGCGAATCAAGGCACGCGACTTTGAAATCATCCAATCATCAGCATCTGAGCTTCTAACAGACACGTTGCTTCTGGAGAACATAGTTAAGCAGTTAAGCTACCTCACTGACAATAGTAAACCACTTAGAACGGCAAATAAACAAGTACAAGTCTCGACGTCTGATTGTAATGGCGCTGCATCTACAGCAGATAATTCCAGTTATGCCATGATTAAAACTGAACACCTCCACCGACTAAGCCTTTTAAAGACATGGTATGTGAAAGATGAGAATGCTATACCAGCGGAGTATCTACTGCAGGCACCAGATTCCGTATACACACATGTATATGATACAGACGAAAACCAAGCCAAGGACGAGGTGAGTTGAATAATTGTCAAAAAGAAACGAGAACTATCGAGTTCAAAAGGGCGTTTGGTAAAGAAGACGGTGACTTTAATTCTAAATGGGGAAGAGCTGCTCTGATGCCAAGTTCCAATAACGTGTGGTTCTACAGAGTTAGATAGAAAGGTTGCAAATAGTATTAACGCAATTTGACACTTCAAGATAAAAATAGATAATATTAATATCTTTTAAGTTTTAGAAAGAGTTTGATATGAGGCAATAATCACGTGAAAGATCTTGTTGAATTTCTTACAACTAAGAATATTGCAACATTAATAGATTATAATGCTATACCTATTAGTTCGGTCATAATATACAGTCTCAAAGCAATTTCCGATATTTGTAAATTTCAGCCGCCACCATAATATTAATAGCCAATAAAACTTCTAATAAGTACAACCTTTATTACCAGGAGCTAAGTATATGGTGTACTGTACAAGAGCAACTGCATTTAGCACTGGCAATTGGACTCCATCAAGCTCGGCAAAAGGGTACACCATCCAGAAGAGAAATACGACTTGTATCGGGTAAGTTATTTAGAGCAGAGCACACAAACCTATCCAGTTTAACACAATCTATAGTGTATGTTACTACATGCCTCTTCATTGATATGCTTTACTGATAAGTAGATGCATAGTCTTTGCTCATGCAGCTTTCTGATTTTTTATTGACCATTGCCATTGACCACATGGATTGCAAGCCAACATCATTTCGCTTCACATTTTGTTGTTCATCTGTATTCCCGTCCTTTATCCATCAGCAATGCACACATACACACGCGCGCACGCACAACCACGCGCTCGAGCGTGCACGCACACTCGCAGGTACATACGCACGCACTCGCGCGCATATTCACATGCACGCAAATGTATACTCAGAATAAACCAGTGATGGTGGCGGTGGTCGTGGTGCATTGGCTGTTACTTAAATGGCACCGCTTTCATGCTAGTCCTTGCCGTAGTGCACAAGCTACCCGTAGAATACATACTGTCAGGATCATACTATGGATACAAGATAATAGGTGAATCAACTTTTAGCTATGCCTCGTCCATCTCTAGCTAAGCTCTGTCCATGCGTCCATGCGTCGTGCATGTTGGGATCGATTTATATACTTTGAATCCTGAATTATCAGAATCTCAATTTCATGGTAGCTATAACCTGTTAAATATTTTGAAACTAATTTGACTGGGGGATGCTGCTGCATATGTCACGAACAGTTCCTAGTCAAATTAGTTTCAAAATAGTCAACATAATATTTATTACACTGCAAAGACATACAATTCGTACAAGTGACGGACTATTCCTCGTTCATGACGGTGTATTGTCTGACAATTACGATTTACGATTATTGTGTCAATACTTGAGTGACAGATTGGATTCATCCATTATTTAGTTATCAAATAAGACACAGAAACGACAGTCTAACCTGTATATAAAGATTATATGTTTTTACACGATGATGTGCTTCTTCAAAAATGTGTCTAAAGTGCCCAACACGTGCCGTTAAATGCCATTTCACGCGGCAATTGAATTATATTATATGACCAACTGTCTCTAGTCTGAGCGACTGAGTCTGACTAAACCAGTCACGTGATATATATTTCGATATCCCTAATGCCCAGTTATGTCTAATATCTATCACACGTCCGGTTGAGAGTCAGAGTCGACTCAGGCTAAATTGCTTTTGTGCGCATTGTGGCCATTAGTATATCTATATATGATCACTTGATCTTCTTCGTCATATTCTGGAATGCATCCATTAAAGATCAACTAGGGCATCTTTCAATGGACCATTCCAGTTTTGTCTATGCCCCGCCCATCTCTAGCTAAGCTCCACCCACCTCGCTCGTGTTGGGATCGACCGATCACTGAACTACCTGACTATCAATTTCCAGAAAAATATACAGGTAAGCGGATGAATATTTTGAAACTAATTTGACTGGGTGCGATTGCTGGATATGGCAGCAACAGCGCCCCGTCAAATTAGTTTCAAAATATTCAACAGAATGTTTATTTAATGGTAAAGACATACAATTCGTACAGCGTGTCGGACTATTAAGCGTTAAAGACTGACTAAATTGAATCATTCATGATGTCATGATTATGACGTCAACCTACACATCACGTTGTTGATTATGACGTCATATGATTGATTGAGGAAATGGATTCATGAATTGTTATTGGTTTGTGGTAACGAATTCAATATTGTAATAAAATAGGTTTAATACGTGTGCGTATTCTGATTTTTTTTATCTCAGACCTTTACAGTCAAATCTATTGTAAAATGTTTAATTTTGAGGGTCAAATCAATAAAAAATATTCAGTTTATTGAGATAAATGAAAGTAATTTTAATCCTTAGCCAAAATTTATGTATGGTTGGACTAAACGAATTTTTAACGATGGCCCTAGCACTATATATATATATGATATAGTACGATATAGTACGATATAGTACGATAGAAACGACAGTGGGTTTCCATATGCATCGTATTTTAAATGCTGTATTTGTATGCTTTTCAGAATATGCTGGTATAATCCAGAATGCTGTGGCACACAGAGACAATGCCAGACTCCATGGAACAATTGTCGTAGAGCGTGTTGCGTCTAATTCCTTATGCCCACGAGAAAACATGAACGTCGCTAACAGTACATCTCCATGTGTGTCTGATGTGTTTAACGGACTTCAAGAAAGCAATAAGATATGTTTGCAAGTGCCAGAAGAGATTCATGAAAATGAGGATGTGCAAGAATGTTACATACACGGATTCTGTGATCAGGTGTTTAGACGACTATCTTATTTAGTACAACAGACATCACTGAACATGAAACAGACAGAAAAAGAAGCACATCCAACTAAACAAGAAATATCTCATCACAATCTTGTGGCCGAGCAATATCAACGAACGCATTTTGATCATGAACTTCTTAATGAGATCAAAGAGAAGCTAAGAGAATCAGCATCTCCGCTTGTGCTTTATGGTCCTACGGGATGTGGTAAAGCCACGCTTGCATTAAGTGTAATTAGACGCTTTCCAACATGGTTTCAGTATGAAAATAACAAATGCATAGAGATTGTTAGATTTTGTGGAGCGTCCACTCAGAGCATGTGTGCGGCCAGTATGTTAAAATCCGTGTGTGATCAGTTAACTATGACGGTTAGTGACGAACAAAGTAATCAGAATATAAGTTTTTCTCTACATGAACAATCAAAACACTTTCTTGCGTTACTAAGCAAAGTAAAACGACCAACAATTATTGTTTTCGCATCACTGGAAAATCTTCAACCAATGCGTCAGGCAGAATTCCTCACATGGATTCCCTTATTCCTTCCTAAAACAGTGAAGATTTTGGTGACAGTCAACTCTGATTCTGGCAGAAGTACACTGACAAACCTTCACAAGCGACTGCAGGATAATACACGCTTTCTTGAGGTGCCATTGATTGTTCCATCTACTGCGCTGTCTACATTGAACAATAATCTGAGATTGGCGACTAGAAATCTGATTCCATTGCAAAAGGACAATATCATCTCACTGTTTCAGAAGAGTGGGAGCTCGATACTTCTCATGATTCGGATATCGGAGGCCAGACGTTGGCATTCGTACACACATTTTGACGAAGTAACTATGCTACAAACACTAAAAGTATCAGTAAACGATGTTTTAGAAGACGCAGAGATGAAATTAGGTAAACTCTTTGTGTCACATGCTCTTTTATACCTAACTGTTTCACGAATTGGTCTATCAGAGACTGAGCTCGTAAATATCCTGGAAACAGACTTTATTGTCATGGCAGAGGTAGAAGGATTGATGTCTAGTTTACCGCAATTTAGTGATATCAAACTTATTGTTAAATATCTGATAGTTAAGTTGCTACTTCGTTTACAAGACTATTTAATCTCAAGAAATAATGCAGGACAATTCGTTATTTCTTTGAAGTATGCTACGCTAGGTAACATAGTGCGACAGCGGTATATGATGACTAAAGATTCGATAAAACTTACCGAATCCAGTGCACATGCTTGTTTAGGACAGTACTTCATGCAGAGAATCATAGTACCATTAGACAAATGCAGTGTTGTGGCAGATGTGAATAAAGAAACTCCCGGTAGTTGTCGTGCTCTCTCTGAAATATCATATCACTTAGTCCAAGCCAAGAGTTGGACTAGCCTTTTCCAGTCTGTTGTGTGTAACATTGTATATGTAACGAGAAAGATTGCAACGTTTGGACTGTCTGCACTATGTAATGACTATGACTTCTTGCTTGAGAGAAATCCTAACTATGGTCTTGCCATGATCAGGAGAGCATTGTGCTTATATGGGAGACAGCTAGCAGAAACAAAGACTCTCAACATCATGACGTCAGTTCTTCTACCAGACACCATGTCACATCCGGACACTGTGGGTATTATGGTTAGTAGTATTCAGGAACATCTGTATAAAGCTCCAGAAAATGGCTTACTTCCCGCATTTACTGCTTCGAGAAATTGTCCTGTTCACCATTCCTTTGCAGAAGCTTTTCGGGATGTGCACATTTCAACAAAGTATAACAAACTATTAGAATTTGATAATGTTACGTCTGCAATGTCTGTGTATGATATTAACACGGGAAATCTGATAAAACAACACACTGTCATGTCAAATTTGATGTTTAGCAAAGACAGACAGATAAACATTACAGACTGTGACAATGGAATCATTGCTATTCGACTTTCAAAGGAATATCGAACAATATGGTTCTTGTATGACTGTGAAACGTCACATTTCCTCAAGCCTCTGAGTTTGTCGAATTGTCTCGAATCAGGGATATCATACTGTTCCGAGTATGCATATTGCTGTACGAATGGCGGTATCTATGTTATGTATATGAGTTCTCGCAAATGTGTATATCAGAGTGACATTCCTGTATGGTGTTCTAAAAGCGCTATGCTTGTGCAAGGTTTTGAAGTCAGCTATCTAGTGCACCCTGACTTAGAACTTAGCAAACGACGACAAATGATCATATTTGATATTGTAAATCTAGACTCATTAAGCCTAAAGTGCACCTTTAAGATGACTCACTACGAAGATTTCGATATAAACTTCACTAACTTTGGAGAGGAGGCAGACAAATTTATAATCCAATATACTCTGAAAAATCAGTGTAAAACGGGATCCTCAATTTCGTCACAGAATCGAGATACACAAAAGCTGTACATCTTTGATGCGTTTAATGAAACCTTCACTCATGACATAGACCTCCCTGGACGCCCCACACATGTCATGACTTCGGCAGCTGTTGAGCTTATATTACTAACCTACCCAGGCAGGGCAGTCATTTCTAGCATGAAAGATGGCTCTGTTGTTGGGGAATTGGAGGGCAAAGATGAAAATGACGTCATACTTCTACATGATTACACCGTAGTTTCTTATAGTAACAATCATATTGACATGCGCTCATGCCGGACAGGAGAATTCATAGCATCGTCGAAGCTTGAGGACATGGGAGAAATGTTGTCCAGACCAAGACTTGCAATAACCAACGATAACAAGTTCCTTGTGATGGCTGCGCAATATTCATCAGGGTACAATGTGAAAATGTGGAATATCAGGAACCTGGCAAATCAAGGTAACCTACTGCACAATTAAATTACCATCACACACGCACGCAAGCGCGCATATAAATATATATATATATATATATATATATATATATATATATATATATATATATATATATATATATATATATATATATATATATATATTAGGGCAGGGCATGTGTACACGTTCAGGTGACGTGTAAACGGTTACAAAACTCATAAACGTGTACACGGGGAAAATTGATAAATTATACATATTTATGTGAAATATGTAAGATATCCCTCAGACAGAATGATATAATTTTTTACAAATTAATTCTCCGAATTTGCCGCATCGCTCTATATCTGTCAAGTCTGTCCGATTTCCGAATTAACCCTTTAACATTCAGTCCTGCCAAAACACGGCTCCTACAGTGGTCTTGAGAAATGTCAATTTGAAGACCAAGAGGAGACAGTTTTTGTTTTTAAATGTAACCACTGGTCCAAATACAATCATCTCTTGGTCTGCTCATGTGGATTTTTATGAGAAAATTGAAATTTTCTTGAACAACTTAGGAGAGTCAACGTGGTTAACTAATTATCTTATCAACACAGATTATCACTATGAATGCTGTGGAGTGTGGCACTTATCTAAACTCACAGCGGACTGAGCGCCGCCAGCCATTGGTCAACTCATTAATTGTCAAGCCGGCCAAAAGTGACTCACAGATCGAGTAGTTTTTCTAAAAGCTATCTTGCCTTTGCCCACAAATGGACATTCAGTAACGACAAATTTCGATTTTAAGCCAATCTTGACTATCAAAGGGCGAATCACTGCTGCTTGATATTGGTCTGTCCCAGACAGGGGTCAAATCGGAATTTTGTAGAATAGTCGATAAACAAGTTTCACAATCTTGTGTCAAATTAACCTTTTTATGGCTATACCGGCCAAAGCGGCCTCTGCAATGGTCTCTGTGAATTTCCATTTGACGGCAAAGAGAAAATTAGTTTTGTAAATTTACCAATACAATGTGTGGCTCGCTAACCAAGCCAGTTATTTCAGTGGTAATGTTTAAAACTATGTTTCGCTTGACATGCTAATGGACCCTGATCAAGAAAAAGTAGTATTTTTCATTTTCGTTTCAATGTTAATTTAACATTGTTAAAGCTAGCCTAAACATCTTCTACGGCGATCTTGAGAAATATCCATTTGAATGACATCAAAATGCTCTTTCTGTAAATTACAGTGATAATTTTACAAAATAGTCTTCCCTTGATCTGCAAATAGGCATTAACGGAGCCCAAAAATTTAATATTTAGTATTCGGTTAATGAAAATTAATAGCGTTTTGAGCGCTTTGAGGCGCTGTTGACACAATTGGTGAGGTGGGAGAAGGGTTGTGTCAATACATCGTTATTTTATTTTCCAACGCCACCATATTCCACCCCTATACACTTAATAATGGATAATAGATATCATATTATTACCACATTTTGTAGCAGAACCGTAAATACGTGTGGGCTACACGTGTACACGTTCGTTAAAACTAACGTGTACACGTGTATTGGTATTGCTCCAAATGCACACCCTAATATATATAAGAATGCGGCTACTTTAAAATATTTAACTGCTATCCTTTATCAGTGATTTGAAATATATACTGATTGGTGCGCTTTCACGCACGCCCACATGCACGCATTTCAAATCACTGATAAAGGATAGCAGTTAAATATTTTAAAGTAGCCGCACTCTTAGACAGCCACAACGTCAGTTAAATTGACCTCAACACATCCAACAAAATATGTCTTGCATTACATAGAAGTGTATATTACTGATTTGTAGTAGTGAAATGTTCGAAATGTTCCGATCAAAGTTTCAGAGCTAATCCAAACCGGAAGTGGCATACGCGATGCACCATGGATGAGGTACTCGTCTTCTGAAAATAGAACTAACATTCTCCATATAAATGACCAGATTGATATTGTTGTCAACCTTACCTTGCTCACCTTGCAATGAAGGCGGGGATTCACCACTCGTCCACACACCTAGGGCAGGTATATACGTGTTTGCCACAGGGGAATATTTGCGAATGGGTCGACCAAGTCAAGGACCACAGCCCATACCACACAGATACCATCCCAGGCTCTGCAAGTTGCTGGACCACTACCATTGCTTTCCACTAAATGAAGGCAACTTCATTGGGATCGGACAGCGAAAAGCAAATGTGTTCGGAGAATACTTTAAGAATCAGTTCACAGATCCAGGCGATGAGCCATCACACCGATTTGTAGACGATTATAGGCCATGGCAAACACCAATTGAAACAACTGAGGTTGAGAAGGCACTTAAAAGCCTTGAGAAATTGACGCGCATCGGGACCTGACAGCATCAGCAATGAACTCTAAATATGCAGGCTATAGCATCTCCCAACAAATCATGTATATAATAAACTCTTCCTTCATGCAGCACTGCTCCGTCGACGCTGTTGGTCAAGGTGCGCTTATCACGCTGCCCAAACTCAAGAAGCTGCATGGGCCTGCAGCAAGCATGTGGCGTATAGTGCTCTATAGCATCCGGAGGATCTTATCCAATATTATGATGTGCCACAGCCTAAAAAGATTGACAGTAAGTTTCACTTGAGCCCACCAGAGCGACTTCAAATGAGAACACAGCTTTGCAGACATTGTATGGTCGCAGAGAATGTTCATATCAATAGACATGTCGAAGCACTGCGACTTTCATAAGATGGATAACGACATGTCGCAGGCCTTTGACACCATTACACAATCAATTGTCCTGGACGTACGAGATCAAGTTAGCTGTAATGACGATGGGTTGACATGTCAGACTGCTATTGGCAAAACCAAGTTTAAGGTGTGAGGAAAACAATGTGGAGTGCAGCGTTTGAGACCTCCATTGGTTCTCCACCTGGATATGGCCTCTCTGCGGTACTGTCTGCATGCTACATCGGTTTTAGCCCTCTCATCTATGCGAGAGAACGCAACAAGACCAAACCTATCAGGATCTACACTGGGCCTCAAACGAGAGATGGAGTACACAGACGATGTTTATAAACTTCATAAATGGGGAAAAGAAACCTCTTGATGGCCTTCTGCCCTTAGATGCAGAACAACTCAAGAAGGTGAATCTATTCGTAAATGAAGCCAAGACCGAGTTTACCCATGTGCATATACCCAGTGCGTAGTGGGGAGGAATGGAGAAAGAACAAAACCCGTGATTCACTAATGTGCAGCTCCTCTGACATCGATGTACGTTGCGTCACATGAAGCATGGCCTTCAAGTCCTTTTGGAAACTGTGGTTCTGGATTTATCTGGTCAAACGACTGCTTGTATGACACGACATGTGCATTACTGATAGGGCAACTATTACCGCTGGGATGCTCCGATTACACTTCAAGATAAGCGTGATGCATGTCACCGCAGATACCCTCAAATCAACAGTGATATATGATGTTTTGTCAATCATTGAACAAAGCTTTGATCACTCACACCGGGATAACATTTCTGATAAAATAGCACACCTGCCCGAAAATGTAGGCCAATAGCTGAGCCTAACTGCCCATACAATAAGCTGCCTATGCCTTGACATACACACCTCAGGATTCCAGTTGTTGGACCCCTTAGTCAAGAAACTAAAATGTAAAAAAATACAAAAGCAGAAGTTGTAGAAACAAATGAACAAAAGGCGTCACACTTTGAGGGAAATAATCCCTACTATCTCTCAGTTAGCTATATTAACAGACAATCATATTTTAAAGACACCAATTTGAAATGCTCTGGCAAATTTGTTTCACTGACTGTGTAATTGCGTGTTTACCACTACCGGCCGACACCATCACCAGCACCGCCACCCGGAACAACGTACACATATTTGTTGAACGCAATACGTTAGTGTGTATGGTACTAAACGTTTTTACCACTGATAACTTTGAAACCAAAAGTTAAGCTCAAATATATCCCCCTTCCGGATTTCGCTCGCCTCACTACTCCAGATCACCACATATCACGGTGTCATGGTGGGCCACATAAGACATAAAATAGTTCTGCATTGCCAACCCCAATCACACTAATCGTTTATGTCGAAATCAGGAAGGATTTACTTCAATAATGGCGATTTAAACTTCAATAATGACGATTTACACTCTCATAATGACGATTTACACTTCAATAATGACGATTTACACTTCAATAATGACGATTTACACTTCAATAATGACGATTTACACTTCAATAATAACGATCTAAACTTTCATAATGACGATTTACACTTTCACAATGATAGTTTACACTTTCATAATGATGATTTGCACTTTCATAATGATAATTTACACTTTGATAATGACGAATCATCACGTTTGTGACATGAATAACCCTCCATATCAGAACCACAGTACCTTACTCAAAAGCTTGACGCTTTCTCACATTTCTTAAAGTTGTTTCATAAATGCACCATTATCACTTTATTTATATACATATTCTACATTAGCGCGGGAATATTTGTTCAGGTGAATTGAATACCAATCTTCCTGCTGTTAAATCTTTAAAAAATTCTTTATGGAACTTTTTTTCAAGCCTATGCGCTGTGCAACAAGAACGCCTGCAGTGCGTGCGTGCGTGCGTGCGTGCGTGCGTGCGTGCGTGCGTGCGTGCGTGCGTGCGTGCGTGCGTGCGTGCGTGCGTGCGTGCGTGCGTGTGTGCATGCACAATTTCGGATTTATTTCCAATAACCCGTTTGCTATTTCAATCTCAGGAATGTATAGGATTTAAGGTTTTCTGTGTTCGAGATAGCAGGATTGAAAGCAAACGTGCACCCACGCGCGTACACGCACGCAGATGCATGCATGTACGATCAAGCATGCACGATCACGCACGCATGCATGCACTCACAATTATGTACTCATGTGACGGGCATACGCACGCAATCAATTACACAAGCGCAAAGATTCAAACAGTATTTAAAAACGTGTGTTTGTTTTGTTCATTTCAGGCAAATTAACAGAGAAGCTGGTTGACTCCATCGTGTACAGTTCTCGGACTAAGCAATGTGTTGGTGTCAATGACCGAGGACAGATTGGCATCTTAGACCTCTCCTCTCCAAAATCATCTTGCACTTGGCAATTCCTCTCAGTGTCTGTGTCTGTTCCTGTAAGGAGAGTATCTCTTTCCCAAGATGGCAAATTACTTCTGTGCCTAGGAGACAGAGAGCTTTTGATTGTTGACCTTGCATCCGCTACAATCAAACTTACATGGAGGCCAAATGGTGACAACCCAGGAGACCTAAGCTCTGGTACTGTATCATCTGATAATACTCAAATTGCTTTCACAGAATACATTAAGAAATCACATGCGATTCTACACATCTGTGATTTGAACATTGGTGAAGAAGTTCGCTATACATACAAACCATTCTCTCCAACGAAAAGAACAGAGCAATTGGAAATTCTAACAAATACTCGTGTTATCTTTAACCACTGGGTGGCCCCTGGTGATAATTGTCGCGGTCACTTTCGCATGTATGAAGTGTGCTTCAACAACTCCCGTCAGAAAAGGAAAGTACTTGAGAACGTCGAAATTTGTAGTGGTGACATATTATGCCTAGATAATAGCGAAAGAAAGTTCGCCCTGTTAACCAATGAATCAGGAAACTCGTATGTATTGAAAATTATTGAAGTTGTAAACAATCTGCTTATAACAACGGTACAATTGAATGATACTGTGCTGACAAAACCCATGCCGTCACCATTTCTGGACTTTGCACATCAAACGATAATGTTAGCATCTGATTCAGGTTTATGGAAAATATCACTGAATGGGAAGAATATCAAACTGCTCGCCAAAGTCAAAGTTCAACAGCGAAAAACGGCCAAAAATGGAGAGGTATATACATGTCTAACCTCTGCTGGATCAGTACTGCTCATTAACAAGGGTGGTGGTCTAGTGGCGCAAAAGATTCCCAATATAGTCCCATCAAATTCCCACCTGTTGTGTGAAGAGGATTTGGGCTTCTTACTTATCCATTCAAATTATACAAATAATTTCGAAATCTGGACCCCGAACAGGCAATTGAGAAAGGCTCTCGGAACTAATAACGAAGGTGCTCTAGTACAGAGCCTGTGCTTCACGGCTACTGAGTCAAAAAGGTCTATGCATAAGTTGGCTCGGAGGCTAACTTCTGAACTGCTAGTCAGGTCTGCAACTGCTGAGGATAAAAGTAAAAACGCAATGAATTCTCTACAACAACATGGCACAGCATATAACAGTGCCATTGAACATGTCAAATTTCCGGTGTCACAACCAACAAAGCCGGACAATCCCATCTCCTCTGTCTGGTTTGCTAGAACAGAACCTGATCTTTCAAACGCATTCCCAATGAATGGAAATTCTATGCCTCAAAGTGGAAATCTTGTATCTTCACCAAACGGCCAAAAAGTCTCTAACCTGCAGAGAATGGGAAGCACGGAGTGGACCATCATGCTTAGCGATGCTAAGGCTTCATCTTCAGCGAGCCATGAGAAACTTGGATCCACATCTCGACCCAGACATGCACAAACTCCTGAAAAATCACGTTATTCATCGACGAGCGGAAGTGAGCTGTCATCCGATGAAGGATCGACAGAGGAATCATCGGATTCAGTATCTCAATCCATTCCAATAACAGCAAACAAACCAAAACGGGATAAGAAAATAAACAATACCGATGTAGCAATTCTAAAAGATGGTGAAGCAACAACAAAATCAGAATTGGCAAATTACAATACAGCAGATCCAAGAACTATCAAAGAAGACAAAAAATATCAGTTGGCTCTAGAATCCTCATCTGAGTCTGAAGAAAGTGGTTCCGGAAGTTCATATGAAACTGAGAGTGATGAAGAGGACGACGACGACGAAGAAGACAATGGTGATTCGGATAATGAAATGACCAGCAAACAATACACCAAAGATATAAGCGAAGCATCAGAAATGAATTTACAGACAAAGACACCAAACGATGTTTCTAAGCAGATTGACACAGAGATAGTTAAACCGCCAGTTGAAATGCGTACACAGGCGGATATACACGCTAATGGTGGAGATTCGTCTGAATCGCCATATACCGGCAGTGATACTGATGAATCCACAGATTCGGCATCTTCTGTGGTAGAAATGACTACTGAAACAGCTAAGACTGGCGATTCAGATCAAGTCGAAAACCAGACACGAGATAGTACTAGCAAATCTGATTCCATTGAGCAGAACAGCGGCTTAGATTCTGTTGAAATAATTAACACCGTTGGTCCCGCTGATAGGCAGATAGAAGCGCCAAAGTCATTGGTGAGCAAGCAATCAGCGGTGAATTACTTCAACCCCTCAAATGGCAGCAGTGTAAGTTCTGGGTCTAGTAATGTAGATGACACAGACGCCTTGCATATAATCCATGAACAAAAACCTGACAATGAATGATGCCGACGAAGTACTGATAACACAAGTGCAGGTATCGGAGAATGGAATTTATTCAGTAGCCTCTCCTAATTTATTTATTTATTTATCTATTTAGCCATGCTGAATTAGTGTTTAATCCATATCTTTATTATGTCAGTGCTACTGTTCTCGTGTCATAGGCCTAGATATGTTTGTTTCATGTTTCACATAAACCAATTTATCGCATAATTACCGTAACTATGATAGTGTCATATCAGAGGTTTATTATAATACATGTCTGTGTTTTCTTACAACAGTTTTAAAGTTGAGAGATGATCATAGATCCGATCTCTGACCAAGTATATGACGCCATAATTAGTTGCGTCATGTGTAAGCTGACGTCACAATCATAATGCATAATGAATAAATTATCTAGCTCCATCATGGGCATATAAAGGTTTGTCAAGTGTACGACTTATATGTCTTTGATGGATTTATTATTTAATAAGCATTCTCTTGAATATGTTGAAACAAATTGGACTGGCCACTGCTGCTGCACCCGATCAAATTAGTTTCAAAATATTCAACAACTTACCTGTATCATTACAATGGAATTGGGATTCTGGTATCCTGTATATAAATCGATCCCAACACGTGCATAGCGTGGCTGAGGCTTAGCTGGAAATTGATGCCTTACATTGTACCAGGAGCATTGCATTGTGATGTCAAGATAAATTCAGGATTAAATGGTTATAACTTTTTAAACTAATAGTCTGGCAGCGAAATGAGGATTTTAAAGTGAACATTGCACTTGAGGTCGCACAATGGTTTTATTCTGGATTTTTCATCTACATTCCAGAGTGATCAAGAAATTGCATTGCATTTAAATGCATTTGTACTTGCATTTGCATTTAAATGCAATTATGAAATTTCTGACTCATTTGCATTCGCACTTGCATTTAAATCTCATGTATTTGTATTTGCATTTGCATGAAAAGGATTGCATTTGCATTTGATTTTTTTCGAAGACACTACGTTTCTAATTTGGCTTTTCGTTCGAAATAGGCCGGAACCTGCTTCTGCAAAAAGCCGCAACAACTCCCAGTCAAATTAATATCAAAATATTCAACCAAAGTATTTCTTAAATCATACAAATGGCATTTCTGTTACTAGAAATTATAAACTTAATTTTCTGTGATTTATTAACTCATTTCACTCTTTTTATGTAGCTTCTCGGCCATCAATAAACATATGTAAAATCATGCATATTTTGAAATTAGTTTGACTTAAGTCAGTTGATATCTTAGCAAGCCAACAAACTTTAGTTAATTTGTATTTAAATGCAATACCCGGCACTTGATCCAAGCCTGACTGGCACCCTGGAACGTTTTGAGAAAATGAATCTTTAGTTTTTTATAGGCCACGCTCACCTTTCAGCATGAAAAACATATTACATTTTTTATCTTTTTAGCACAAACACTATCAATATACATATCAAATGAAAGCTTGTGATTAGTATCAGGCAACTAATACTACACGGAATCTTTGAACTCATCCGTGCGCAAGATGTTGCTATCATTTTAAACTTCGCACACTTTTGGGTTTATAGCGCCATACATAATAATTACATAGCGTTGTCAGTTATTGAAGACTGCCGTATATATATGATACACAATGATGAGGGATTCTGAAAATGCTTGGCCGCAAAGCTTCCATTCCATAATTTCAAAACAAGTGTGCATCATTGTAGCGACGAAGAAGCACTGCACGTCGGCTCTGCAAAGATATATGCCACGGATCTTAT
Organism: Chaetoderma sp. LZ-2023a; assembly: GCA_034401795.1. Lineage (NCBI taxonomy): Eukaryota > Metazoa > Mollusca > Caudofoveata > Chaetodermatida > Chaetodermatidae > Chaetoderma > Chaetoderma sp. LZ-2023a. Next base: position 91,617,494 of record CM067371.1, read on the forward strand.
CTATTCACGGATCATAGGCCTACAAGGTTCTGGTAAAGACGTGAATTTCGATGGTGTTCTCAAGTATGAGTTGGAACCACTGCCAACCTCTATGTTCACTACAACTTGTGAGATATGATTGTATGTGATGGTATAGCTATCTGTGCGCCATATATAGCTGCTGGGCTTTGACTCGCAAATGAACGGGGGATCAGATGGGAGCTCAGTACAATATAAATGTACTATATATCTATCTATATATGTGGATTACAGCATCAAAGATGTCACTTGGTCGCCAAGAGAAAAAGAAGCAAGCAGGCGACATCCTCTCTCTCTCTCTCTCTCTCTCTCTCTCTCTCTCTCTCTCTCTCTCTCTCTCTCTCTCAACATGTCACATCCACCACAGAAAATTTTACTACCTATGAATGAAAACATCGTTCGCCTGATTGACTTGAGACATTGCACCAGAAGACGGAGTAGCTAAGTATTTTCCAACACTGCCTGGTGGTAACAGGGCGTGATCCAGTCAAAGTTGAAATTCATTGAGGAGTTGTAATACTACGGCATGATCTAAAACAGTCCAAAATGATGCTAGCGTGATCATCATTCAGTAGATGCTGTCAGTTTTAGACGGTAGCACAGAAAGTGCAAGCATAATCATAGCCATAATGGTTATTTCTAATGATACTGATGTGTGCGTGCCCCTTCTTCACTTTGATCACAAGGTGCAACTCTCATGCCCATTTACGATGGTTCCAACAAACAAAAGTAGTGTCTGTTGACATCCAGGCAACGGTAAACAAACGTAAACACTTTATTCCCAACTTTTTAGCAGGGCATGCAATAGCAGGATGTGATCGTGTTGCTTAGCATTGGGCCATTGACAAGCTAAGAGTAGTTAACATGGCTAAGGTGCTTCAACGAGAACACCAACTGCCTAAGATTGGAAACAGTAAAGCTCCACTGGATGACATGTTACCAGAGGTTACAACATTAATAGCAGTTATGGAAAACCAGAGGCAGCAACAATGTCAGAAGTAGGCTACAAGGTCTGGAGACAGAAAATAGCCAGAGTGCGTATGATCTCGGTGCCAAAGCTAATTATGCTTCCTCCAACCACTCAGGCACATGAACCCAATGTTAAGATAGCCTACTTACACTTACGTGCATATATTTGGAGATGTACTACAGAGAATCGTCCATCCATTTAGATCATGTTACGTATGAATGGGCCAAGAATACTGTTCATAGTGCTCTACAACCTTCATTGCTAGAGCCGGACTTCATCTTAAGATTGATTAAATGTAGCTGTGAAAGCTGGATGTCATCAAGTTGCCCGTGTGTATTAGCACGATTAGCTCATATCTGTTGGCACGCACTACCGCGCATTCTAATGCTTTCTGCATATTCTGCGTATTTTCTGGCATTCGAAGAATATGTCCGACCATAGACCATCGCTTTTGCGCTACCCTCCCAGATAGTGGCTCTGTGTTACACAGTTTGTAGAGTGCTGCATTTGATATTAGACTGTGTGACCAGCGATAATTGTAATGGCTCGCGGATGACTGCAGCGGCATGCACCACGGTTGTTCACGTTGCACATGTGCACACACATACATACACAGATACTCTAGCTATATGAATACGCACGGGTACACACTGTGCGTACGTGCGTGTGATGCTCAATGCAAAGCCAGACATTTCTTATTGATATGTTTCAGGCCGCTCTATCTGCATCCCCCGAAGTGCACACATCTTACATAATCCATTGAAGTCAGACGTAAATCTAAAGTGAGAATGCTCTGAATATTTGCCTTCCACTCATCCAAAGCTTTCATTTGATATGCATATTGACTGGGTTTGTTTAAAAAGTGGGCGTGCCATATGAAAAAACTAAAAATCTAATTTTCACAAAATGTTCATAGGTGGCAGGTGGGAACCATTAATTTTTATTACATGTATGGTCTAAGGATGCAAAATTAAGTAAAACCCATGGTGGGACCTCTAGTGCAAGGTTACCTCCAACTTCCTCCAGACTATAACTGTATTTGTTTGCATGCTTTCGTACACCGTAACATACTTAAGGCGTGTGCTAAAACTAGTAGAAAGCTAGTCTTTAAAACATATAACTTTCGAATTTATTATTAGTATTGTGCATTATAATAGTACAGATTCCACACCAGATATAATGCTAAATGGATGAATTCAGTCTATCGATCAATCATATGACGTCATAATCTTCTACGTCACATCTAACCTACGTGTAGGCTGACGTCACTATCAATTACGTAATGAATGACGCGAAATAGTCCATCAAGATGTACGAATTGTGTCTTTACTATTTAATACATTAATTTGACTGAGCGCTGTTGTTGCCATGACCAGTCAAATTGCTTTGAAAAATTAAACAGTTTACCTGTATAGTTTGATGGAAATTGAGATTCAGAGAGTGCAGGGATCGATTGATCCCAACACAGCCAACACAGGCAAAGCGTGGATGGAGCTTAGGTAGAGATAGGTGGGGCATAGCTAAGACTGGATTCCTCCATTGACATTGCATCCTAGTTTCATTCAAATATCTATTCTATTGTACCAGTGATTAGCGACATTCCTTGACATTCCTTAAACATGGAGATGCTTTTAAACGCACAGGAATGTCAGGGTTAAAAGGATTAAAGTGTTTATGGTGATTACGGGGGTTTCTTTTGTTTGTTAACGGTTTTATGGCGAAGCCGACCAAATCCAGCCTGCGTAATGTTCTTCAGGAATGTCGATTTGCAGGCCAAGATAAGACGATTTTTGAAAATTTGTCACTGGAATGTCTGGCCCAGTAACTGTGCCTGTCATTGCAGTTGTAAATTTTCAGAAAAAGTAGTCTTCTCCTGGCCTGCAAATTGACGTTTAATAAGTAAATATCTTAATATTCTTAATCAAAAGTTAGCCATTAAAGGGATAACACTAATAGATATGTGATAAATAGAATTTATTTTATTATAATAACGATTGATAGGATTTTAATTGATATTTATGTTCTGTATGCTTCCTATAAGATGCTACTATGTTAATAGTTACAAATATACTATATTATTTTTCTCTAGTTATAGATCTATATGCTACAGATTATTAAAACAACTGACTATTTATTGATTTATAACTTAGAGCACTTACTTTCTCTTGAAATTGAAATAATATGACATAATTCTGGACGTGAGAGTGAAATTGCTGACCCATAAATTATAATAACGACCCCCCCCCCCCCCCACCAACCCAACACGCTTGTCCATGAGCGTGCGTGCGTGCGTGCGTGCGTGCGTGCGTGCGTGAGTGCGTGCGTGTGCGCGTGCGTGCGTGTGTGTGGTCTGCCAAGACAAAAGTTATTTGAAGTTACCTCAAGTTACAGAAATTACATGACAACTTAAAGGATAGCCCTTGTATGGGAATGATTGAATGGTAGGTACATGTAAATAGATATGCAGATGTGTAAAGTAGAAAAAAGATTACTATACCGGGATAAAACTAGGAGAATAATGTCAAAATAAAGAAGCAATATTCTGATCACTTGAATTGAAATGTATCAATGGCATTTGCACAGCGAATTTCACGTGTACATGAACTACATTTATTGGCACCAAACAGATACTAACCTGGTTCAGGTTGAGCATTCATATCTTTCCAGCACGCAACAACCCCAGAGCAATAAGAAAGTTGATCCACAACACAAACCTTGTATAGCTTCTCTTCGCACGAGGTCATGCGGACCTATTAAATAGTACTAATCCACAGACAATGAATGACTGTATGTGACATAAAGTCGCACTGGATACAAGTATGCATGCGAACAAAATCAATCAGAGATTGCAGACCCTCACCATCCCATTTTGTCACAATGTAAAAAGCTTTCAGATTTTCCGGATTTCTTCGGATCATGCCCAGAGGTGTGAAATCCTAGCGTATTGTCACACCCCTGTGTTAAATTTTGTGCAAAATCATACCAGCAGTTTCCGAGATATCAATATATCCAGAATTTTATCCGATCCAGATCTGGGTTCTTTTATCTGAATCTCGACGAAAGTCTGGAAATCCTTTCATTCATTGTCTTAAAATTTGAGCCAAATCGGATGAGTTTTTTTAGATAAAGGTGCGTACAAATACCTTTATAAATACACATACAAGCAAACAGCCAGACCCGATTGCAATACACTTTTCCCTTTATTGGGCGAGGGTAACTACTAGCTAATGGCATACGGTGGGGCTTCTCTGAAATCAGTGTGGCCTATGACCCAGCACACATGGTCAAGGAATGGTTCACAGTCGGAGAAGCTGGTTCGTGGACCGTTAAACGGGTAGAATTCTAAAACAAGTCCAATTCTGACAATACGTTTCATGGGTTTCATCATCGTCATCATTTTCTCAGGACTTAAGCCGTAGGCTTTTCTTCTAGTCCCGTCAATGCTTTAAAACTTATAATTAGCGAATACGGAAGAGAGAGGATATGACATTGTTACGTACTATTACTTATTAGTCATAGATATTGAACATATCTTAATATTTGCTAGTTGTTACTATGGAATGTGCATGTCCAGCAGCCGCCAGCTGCCGTGTGCCGCCTACAGCTGCTGGACTTGGCTTTAAACGCTGCTTTTTAGGATGTGCCTGTCCAACTGCCGCCAGCTGCGGTGTGTCGCCTACAGCTGCTAGGCACTGGTTTAAGTGTTAGCTGCAGTGTGCCGCCTGCACTTTAAGTCCAGCCTGCGCTTCCATTTAACACTAAAAAAAATTCTGTATTTGACATCCTGTATATTGACTGTATGCGGAGAAACTAGTTGTGGATCATTTTTGGTATCATGTCTACATTCTACATCACATACGAAATATTAGTCGAAGAGATATGTCATGTTTGTCATATATGAGTCCAGTTTTGCCTTGAATTCGTCTAAATTCTTAGCTTCCACGATGTGTGCAGGTAGGTGATTCCAGATTGGATGGGTACGTTTTGTAAAGAAGTACTTTCTTAAGTTAGTGTTGCAGCTTTGAATTCCTAGTTTGACGCTATGACCGCGGGTGATGCTTGTGGAGGGTTCACTGAAGAGATTGGATGGATCAACATTGTAGATGTTTCTCGTCACTTTGTACACCTCAATCAGGTCTCCACGTGTCCTGCGGTACTTCAGAGAGAACAAATTCAATGATCTTAGCCTCTCTTAATAACTGAGGTGATGTATGTCAGGGATCAACTTGGTCGCTCGTCGCTGTACCCTCTCTAGTGTCCGTGACTGTTTCAGAAGGTGGGCTGCCCACACCGTGCTGCAGTATTCCAGTATAGGTCTGACTAGGGTTTTGTATAGCAGTATCAATATTGTGGAGTCCAGATTGTTAAAGTTTGTTTTTTATAACTCCTAGTATGCTGTCTGCCTTATTGACGATGGTGTTTATGTGGCAGTCAAAGTTTAATTTGTTGTCGATGTGGATTGCCAGATCTTTTTCGCAATCCGTTTTGGTTATTGGTTGGGCAATTGGAGTATCTGTCATGTTGTACTGTATTAGTGAGCTGTTTTTGCCCAGATGGAGAACATGGATTTTTATCGAATTGAATCTAAGCTGCCAATCAAGTGACCACTGGCATGTCCGATCGATGTTTTTCTGTATGTCTGTTATTTCAGGATTCCCAATTAACTTTGTGTCATCAGCAAAGATTTTGCGGATACAGTCGATAACATCTGGCAGCTCATTTATAAAGAGAACAAAAAGGAGAGGACCCATGACACTGTCCTGTGGCACCCCACTAGTTACATCCTTGTAATTAGATATAGTTGATCCCAGTTGCACTCTTTGCTTTCTGTTGGTGAGGAAATCATGAATCCAGTTTATTATGTGGCTACCCATTACATACGCCTGCAGTTTGTTAAGTAGTCTTACATGCGGTACCGTGTCAAATGCTTTTTTGAAATCTAGGTAGATTACGTCAATTGGCTGATGGGCATCTAAGGTTTGGGTTAGGATTTCTAGATATTCTAATAACTGTGTGTTACACGATCTTCTGGACCTAAAACCATGCTGGCATTCAGATAGAAGATGGTTTTGTTACACATACTCCATTATTGCATCCCGGACAAATGATTCCAATACTTTGCACAGTATACACGTGAGACTAACAGGCCTGTAGTTTCCAGGGTAATTTTTTGGGTCTTTTTTGTAGATACATGACACATCCGCTGTTTTCCATATACTTGGTAATGTTCCTTCGTCTTGCGACTTGTTGAACAAGATGCATATTGCTGTGCTGATTTCTTTGGCTGTCTCTTTTAGAATTCTTGGTGGTATCTTGTCCGGCCCTTTACTTTTGTTTGGATTAAGTTGCTTCAGTCTATTTTCTACAGGAACTGGAGTTATTACGATGTTGGCTAGAAAATTTCCACCATTTCTTTGTGAAAGTTCTGGGATTTCGTTAAGATTTTCAATGGTAAAAACATCTGAAAAAATGTATTAAGTATTCACGCTTTCTCTGTACCTGTTGTTGCAATATTTCCACTGTTTGGATCCTTCAAGTTGCCAATGTTGTCTTTTAATTGTTTTGCTCTTCACGTAATTCCAGAATGCCTTTGTATTTGTACTACTCTCTGTGGCTATTTTATGTTCGAAATCCCTTTTTTGCTCCTTTAATTTTAAGTTTCTCGCATGCTTGTAATTGTTTTAATCGTTAGTACGTTTAGTCTTCTTGAATTTCTTAAAAGCTTTACGTTTATCTTCAATCGTATCAAGTACAGATTTGTTGGTCCAGATGGGTTTCCTGTTTTGTGTTTTATTTGCTTTTGCTGTAGGGATGTTTTTTGACATTATATCCGTCAATTTCTGAAAGAAGAAGTTTGCTGCATCCTTTGTAGTTAGATTAATCATTAAGCTCAAATCAATTTCAGTCAGTTCACTTCTCATGCTGTCATAATTGCCTTTGTGGAGAAGTATTTTGTCTGGTTCCCGAGTAAAGCTGTCGTCGCTGATTAGGTTATGGTGTAGATATATTTCTAACGTGTCATGGTCACTCTTGCCAAGAGGGGCTTCATGTGAAATGTCGATAATTACATTGGCATTGTTTGTAATAACTAAGTCTAGGATGTTTTCTTTCTTAAGTTCCCGATGCCTAGTGGGTTTGTGAACAAATTGCTATAGGATATTATCATGTAGAGTGTCTACAAAGCATTTACCGGTTTGATCAGTTGAGGTACCTGTATCCCAGTTTATGTTCGGGTAGTTAAAGTCTCTGACAATCAAACAATGCGTTGCATTTGCCTTGTCAGTATTATTTAAGAGGCTGATTAGGTTGTCGCTGTTGCTACTGTTGGAACTCGGGCTCTGATACACGCATCCCAGTAGGACCTTCTCATTATTACCCATTGCCCAGTGGCACCAAACAGATTAATTAAAGTCATAATTATTCAAGGAGTCACATGGTTGAGCACTAAGGGACTTGTGTGTGTAAACAATTACTCCTCGCAAAGGCCTGGTGTTTGTAAATAAGTCACAATTTTTCAACTGCAGTTCACTGGGTTTGATAACTGTCTGTGTGTACTTTGGAAATGCCTCTGTTATGCAGATCACGGCTGGCTGGATTTCATTTGCTGGAAGTTCAAGCTCCTGTCTTTTATTTAATAAATTATCACTGTTAGTGTATATACAAATAGAAGAGCATGGTGAACAAGAACTATTTACATGTGTTTTAACTGGCTTTTGTTTCAGTCAGTTTCTGGGTCCTCTTTTAGTTGGGTCCAGTGTGATGATCTTACCATTCCAGATTATCAGTAGATCATTTGGATTGTCTTCTCTGTGCTCTGCTAGTTGCCTTGTCAAGATACGGTTTTCTTCTTGCTCCAGTGGGGTTCTATCTGGGTTGATGTAAATTCTTGATCCTTTGCCATTTTTGGAATTGTTGTGCTTAATTGCATCCTGGATTATTTTGTCCCTACATTCCTCTGACTTTAATACCACCTTGATCGGCCTAGGCTTGTCTCCCTTTTTTCCTAACCGGTAGAAGGATTGAATTTCGCTTGGGTCCACCTCTGTCATCTCATGTACTACCTGATCTACTTTCGATTTATCTGCAAGCTTCCTTGCTTCATCATTTTCTTGGTTGTTTTCTTCTATATTAGTCATGATCACATTTTGTTTGCTATTCTGACGATCTATTAATTCGTTAAAACTTTCCTTGATTTGATGGTATATTATTTTCATTAACCTAACTAATAGCGGCAATTAAATCCATTGATCAGTTTGGGGTTCCCATCAGGTGATGCATGCATCGCCATTACCTGGTAATCATCGAAGGTTTGACGATGTATAGCACGTGGAAATCAGTCTAGTAATAAAAGCCTGGACATAATTTCAACACGTCAGGCTGTCCTTTACTGTGGTGCGCATGGCAGTCCCCTTTAGATAGGATTCTACTCAGGTATGTCCCTGACTGATTCTAATGGATGATGGATCGATCGCTGTCAGGTATTGCCATGGATGGACTGGTACATCCAAAAGTCAGGATTGGTTAAATGATTCTGTGATTCTCTTACAAAGTTGCAAATGATAATCGTGTAGTTTGGAACAGTGTAAGCTACTCTGTCTAATAGCCGATTGCTGACTTCAATGTACTGTCGATGATGACTACATCGAATAGGACAAGAGTGGCTGGATTCGTCACATTCGTTCCATTCTGACCTGAGAATTCAGCACTGGTTTCTAGAATCTCGGGACAGATGTAGCACTGCATGGCCTTCCAAAATGTAGGCTTTCAAACAGCATGATAGTGAAGTAAGGCGTTGAAACCATTCCTAAGAAAAAGACCGACAATGCGCATAGCAGCCCCTCAAAAGATTAACATTATTTCGACTATTATAGACTCAGTAAATGGTAAGAATTGTGTAGTAACCAAGGAGGATGGCTAAGCCCTTCTGTAATATTTATACCATGCAACTTTGAATCTAGCCCAGTGGTTGCCCCCCCCCCCCAAAGATATCCAAAAATTCTGAAAACCTGGACGATGGTACCTTTGGGTGGCTATTGGACAAAGTCTAAAGCCTGAATAATTTGCGCTATTCCAAACAGTCTCAGGCAACTAGAGAAATTCCATGTGTATCCTAAATTAGTACAGACAGAAATTGAACCACGAAGTCCTTATTATGCTTTGGACCTGTTTGTTGCACCCTATCACCCTGATAAGGATGGGATGAGTCCCGGCACACCATTACTTTCAAGACCTGTGTCAGTCAAGTAAAACAGATAGTCCACAAGACCTAATAGTAAGCTATGCCCTTTTCATGAATACTGACTTACGCCACTTTGGGGCCTTACACCATAGTTACGCCTTTCCTAGGGCGTAAGCCCTCTTCGTGAATACGGCTCCTGAGTGGTAAGGGCTAAACTATTGCTGTATATTTTGAGGACAGATTGTGAAGGTCAAATTGTTCTCAACTTGTGGAAGTAAGATTGTTCTCAACATGTCCATCAGTGTCCATATTTTGCTTCAATAACAGCTTATTGCAATCTCAAGAGGAATTGGTGTATGTATCTTACCTGTTATGTGATGGTAGTAGTCAAGTAAAACGAATAGCCTACAAGACCTAATAGAGATTTTCAGACTGATTATAGTGCAAGGATAGAGAAGGCCAGAAGAATTGAGCAGATTTTGAAAGAAACGAGTGTCCCAACACAGAAACACATTGTAAATATGGTGGCTCAATGTGACCTTAAGATTAGCTACCTTCAGGGGAGCATCACCTCCCAACTAGTATTTGCAGATAACCTTCGACATGGCGAGCCTGACCGTAGTCATCTCAGATATGGATATTCATTGCATCTTGATAGTAGCGTCATCACAGCATTAAGTTAACCCGATATAAGAGTATTCCCGATAACTAAGAGTAATATTCAATGATATTTATGATGACTTGACTATAAGTTGTTGTTGCCATGTCAGACACTTGTCTCCTGATGCTGTTGTCACACGGCGGCAGCAACACCAACCAACCCACTCACTCACTCACTCACTCACTCACTCACTCACTCACTCACTCACTCACTCACTCACTCACTCACTCACTCACTCACTCACTCACTCACTCGCTCGCTCGCTCGCTCGCTCGCTCGCTCGCTCGCACACACGCACAAACACACAGATGCGTGTGCGCACGCACGCACACACGCACAGACGCGTGTGCGCACGCGCGCATGCACACGCACACACACGCTCATACACACGCACGCACGCACTCACGCACGCACACACAGGCGCGCACCCACGCACACTCACACACACGAGCTCATCCATATGGTTAATAATCCGTTTCTTATTGAGGTTTACAATAGAAATACAGGACTCTGAGTCACTCCTTGCACTATTTACTCTTTAATTCACGTTTTTCCAAAAGTAAAGCATTGGGCATTATGTAGGCATGCATGCCAAATCAGTGGTCAGCTCGTAATGGAGTTTGATGTACAAGAACTGAGTGAACTCCGAGGTCTTCCTATTATAAATGATTAGGAGAAGCTTAGACATCAGCTTGTTAACTTTAGATTATAATTCCATGTTATGCCTGGTGTTTCCAGTTGATGAGCAAGTCAAAACAAAATGTGTTATTGCTAACTATCAGAAAGCTATCAAACTAATCTTGATGTTACTGGAACAATCCAGATCATAATTGTGCAGGTGGAAGTTTCCAGAATAGAAAAAGTGGAGATTAATTGAGCCATAATGATGTAAAATATGGGAATGAACAATCAATCTCCACGGCTTAGGAGAGTTACCAGAAAAGTCCCAAAATCGGCTAAATCTATCTTTTTATATTTAAAAAAACCGTTTATAATACAATCAACCTCCACGGCTCAGGAGAGTTACCAGAAAAGTCCCAACATCGGCTAAATCCATCTTTTTATATTTAAAAAACCGCTTATAATCGACAACACCTGACCAACTGTTGTTCTTAGGATCAGTCATTATTGTACTGTAAGCTTAGTTCGAGTTCGTTATACCTGTTAAATTTACAGTGTTAATTTAACAAAATTGCAGAAGCTAATTTGTGAATAAGTATATATATTTGTAAAGTTATTTCTTCAAGTTACAAAGGTGTTTATAAGTTTAATGAATCTATATCCGTAATTATTACAAGTAGTTGTACCACAGTCTTTGATTATATTTGGAGAGAAAGGCAACCTTTCTCCAGAGTCTGCCATCTTCACTGAACGCTGAGTCACCATGCCCAGTCTTGACCAGTCAATTTCAGTCTTCGACCCCAGTCCTAGTCAGCCAGATGAAGGTAAAAAGTCTTCAAAATGCTCCAGCTTACTCAGCCTTTTGCTCACTAGATCGATCAACAAGTCTTTGCTTTCCACAAAAGGGTTGATGACACTTTCTGTTTTTGATGAGATATAGAGAGAAGAGGAAAGATATATATATATATATATATATATATATATATATATATATATATATATATATATATATATATATATATATATATATATATATATATATATATATATATATATATATATATATATATATATATATATATATATATATATATATATATATAGCTGTAATCAAGCTGAAATGTTCAGAGACAAGCAATTGTAGCCTTACATTAGATATGAAGCAACAATAAAACTCCATTTAGGATTCATGTGAAATATATCTACAATCCAATATTAAAATATTGAAACAGGATATATGGTACTAGGCTGCGGTCTTGTGTCACCACTTTAAAAAGGTACAGATACCCAGGTGGGCGGCAAGGTTGATGTCTCACAAGAACTATCCCTTCACTTCTACCACTACGACTTATACTATTGTGATCAACTCCAAGTAGCCAACATTTTCCTGATGGTATCCTGGAGAATAATACGTTGCTATGGTCAGAATGGAAAAAATATGTCTTTGTACTAAATGACCCAACTTGACTCGACATGTCCTAAAGACTTGATTCGACTCGAGACAAAACCTCTAAAAACTCGAGTCCTCAAAATGGCTGTTATGATGAAATATTTTGTGGTACATATTCCATTCTCGTTATGCACCAGTTGCTTTTGGGCCTGCTGAAGCTGTTGTTCAAATTTCATTTACTTATATTGTTATGTCTTTTTCCCCTCATATATCGTTCAGTCAGTAATCATGTACCTCGCTTCATGGGTAGTCTTTGAGAGAGAAAATCCCAGTCAGTTAGCCATATCCAGCGACAAGAATATAATAGCATGGAATAAACAGTCACTTTGGTCCTGATCCGGATAACAGAACCAGGATCTGGATCAGATCAATTTCTAGATCTGTGGATATCTCAGAATCTACTAGTCCGACTTAGCTTGAAGTGTAATGCGGGAAAGGGTGTGACCGCATATTACAATTCCACAATTTTGCGCGTGGTCCAGGAAAATCTGTAAAAATCTGGAAAATCCAAAATTAAGGAAAATCCGAAAACTTTTTTCAGTGTGACAAAAAGGGAGGGCAATGTTCTGCAATCTCTGATTGCTCCTATTGTGTCTGATTCCGGGCCGTACGCGTGTATGTTACGTAAATGCTGTGCATTACAATATATTGGGTCACCAGGTCGGCACATAAATCTGTAAGAAGCTTTCAGTTAAATTTTACTACTCAATTCCTTCCAGGTTCTGGTTATTGCCAGTCACTCGTAAGCTTCCGTTGTTTCAATTTATACTTTCTGGGACTTATTGTTATTAAACATGGGCGTCTAGGCCTTCCAACTTTTATCTTCAGGGCACGCACCCTCACACAGGCCACACGCATGAATGCGCGTAAGCTGATGAAGTAACATTCCCTAATACGGTCCTTGGTAGATCGGAGAATCGGATACAATTTGCTTAGGGAATGGTTATATTCATTAATACTTTGTTTTCGAGGGATCTGTTCTCCAGGATGCTGAAATTATATTCTTCAAGATAGAGATGGACAGATCCACTGGGTTCACCGGAATCATCATTGTTATTACTAAATAGCTGACATTCAAATATGACTTAAGCCATTGTGCTTGACACATTAACAAATATATTCATATCCGAAAAGGTGCAAATTTTTCTTTGCATGTTGTAGGGTAATGTAAATTCACGGAATTAGACAAAAACATAAAATGTTGCATAACTCAGCCATACTATAACCCATCATGATATAGCTTGCTGAGAGTGTGTTGAACAATGAGAGCAACAAGAAAATCATATTGCAAATTCACTATTTGCAAAAAATTTAGTATTCTTTAGTAATATTTTAAGATGACAATATTATAGTTTAATATCGGCTTGTGATCATAAGGTTCATTGCATGACATGCCATATTGATGCATGCATCCATCATGAACATTCTTAAAAAATACACAAGATTTGTTGGTCATGAAGAAAGATATTCGCATTTAGGCTCCCAAACAAAATAAAGAAATAAAGAAATGGACAACCGCAAACTCTAAACATAGTGTCTGCAATTTCAAACATTAAACATCAGACAATAAAATGAAATAAAACAATGTGCCAATCAAAATGTGAGAATAAAAAGTTTCATATTAAGAATACATATAAGGCATATGTGATTGTGTGTCGCTATTGCCATTAAAGCAGTCTGACGCTGATCAGCCAATAAAATGTACTTTTAGAGTTGATATGTATATTAGTCACATGTTGGAAGACTAGGGCTAGGATCGAGATGCAATTTGCACCACTATAGTATACCAAAACTCGGTTATAGATATTTAAACATACTATAATATAACTAAATATAATCTTGAGGCAAAATAAACATACACATTTTTAGCATGTATGTGAGAAATTAACTCGCATTTTCTAAATTATTTTATCAGTCCACTAGAACCCGTTGCGACATACTACCACCATAGGAAAGAATGAAAGCCTGCATGGAATACTCTCCCAGCGTATACGACCGCCTCCTCCCTGGTATTATGTCGGCCAAAGGTTAGCTAATGTAATCCTATGTAGGCTTCGCAATGGCTGTAGTAATTTAAATCGGCATCCATTTGAAAATTTTCTGTCAGATTCAGCTAGCTGCCCATGTGGATTCACTGATGAATCCACAAATCACTATCTCCTCCACTGCCCTCTTTTTAACGACCAAAGAGTCTCTCTCCAAAATCAGCTCGTCCTAAAGAATATCTCTCTTGCCACACTGACAGCTAATCAACTTCTATACGGCATTAACAATGTCGACTTGGAAAAGAATATTACAATATGTAACGCCGTATGCCAATACATAGTCAATACCAACCGCTTTAAGTAACTTCCTATTTGTTAAATTCGCAACTATAAGAGCGAAATGCAAACAGCCCAACATATACAAGCATGGTGAACGCAGCATTAAGAGATCCTCTCTCTCTCTCTCTCTCTCTCTCTCTCTCTCTCGCATTATGCACACACGCACGCCAATACGCACGCACACACGCACATATTCACGTACACATACGTAAGCGTGCGAACTACCTAGACAATTGTAACCAGTGGTTGATATAAATTATCATTTAATTAGTTATACATACGTTACTATTTAATTATGTTTTATTATACCCCATCTTGATGTATTTATTAATGTATTGTATTTGTATGTATGGGAGACACGTGTATAAGACTTATGTCTTACTGTGCTCCCATTGAACAAAATAAAATTCTGTTTAAACCAATGAAAGCCTGCTTCCCCCAGCCTTTTGATTATGCTAGAAGTAGAGCGGATGCACTCGCATGTACTTTTACCATGCGACATAGATACGGTTGTAGTTCTTACACCCACAGCATAATTGTTACGTTTTGTGCAGGTAAATATTTGTTCAGACGGTGCATAAGAAGAACCATTCAAACGATGCTGAAGATCAACGGGGAATAATTGATGATAGCCATGGAGGTTGGAAAATATGCAGTGTTAGCGAAAAATGTATAGAAATTCTTAAAGATATGGACATAGATCAGCCAGCCAAACTACCATTCAAAAACATAAAAACATTAATTTTAATAGCATTTGCAGAACAACTTTCTTTCTCACACTATCAATGTTGAAGCAAATTCAGAATGGTGTTTTCAGATATGGTCCGACGAACGCGACGTCTATTGAAGGACAGGCTTGATCTGTCAGACATATCACAGAACATGGCATCAACAAGTGTGGCAATGCCCCACAAACAACACACATTAGCCACGTCTGTGCAGTCTCACATATCGTTAAAATACAACATAAGAGGTGAAAACATGCCTCTGCCACGAACGCCTCAAGATATCTCTTATAATTCAGAGTATCCATATATCATCTGACGTCATATGACGTCATAATCAACTACGGTGGCATGCAGGATGATGGCATAATCATTACGTCACAAATACTTCTATTTGGCCTAACATGTGTTGATCAAGAGTTGAGGGGGGGGGGGGGGAATAACTCGAATACCCTCCATGTTTGCAGAACCAATATGTATCGTTCGAAGTTTTGTTGAAACCCTCTTCCAAAATCCCATAATCCGCAAGAATTTTGTTGCGCGTGTGCCCGTAAGCTGGCAGAGTGGTGTTTATTGAACCAAGAGATAAGCTTCTCAGTCCGTGATCATTCCGATATCCCAGCTTACTCGATATGAGGCCAGGGGAAATCCCCTAGACCGCGTATCCAAGCGTCATTGGTTGTGTCAGCCAATTAGCTGACAGAGTGAACACGCGGAAATTAAAGTAGGCCTATCGGGTCCCGGACAGACCGCGCAGGTGAACCGATCAATCAATATGCATTACATTCATGTCTGCGGACAATAACAATGTTTATTTACTCAACACAGAAGTGATTACAGAATCTCCACTATGGTCTGCATTTGTATCATAGATATCAAGAAGTCAATGTATTAGCAGCGTCTAATCCGCAGTGTTTGGAATTGTGCTTCTGGCAATTCGGTGTTCAGTTGGATAGTCTAGGAACTTAATTAACCCTTAAGTTTTGAGTGATGTACATTTGTAGGCTAAGAGAAAACAGTTTTTGAAAATGTATCACTAGAATGATCCAGTGTTACATTTTCAAAAATAGTCTTCTCTTGATTTGGACATGTAATTTAATTTTTTTTGAATATTAATCATTTAATGATCAACCTGAACCAAACGTATGGCAACAAAAATTTTTTTTTTAAATTTCTGTAGCAAATTTACACACAATGTCTTCTCTAAATGGGCATTTACTGAGTGAGAATCGCAATTTTCTTTGAGATATCGAGAGCTTTAAAGGGTTAATTGGTATAGGTAGTATTTTGAGCGCTTTGAAGCGCTGTTGACACAAAAGGGGATAAATGGCATTTGAACCAGCTTTAAACGCCGAAGTTAGAATGGCAATTGATAAGCAAGGTTAATTATTTTAATATGATTGAAAACGAATTTGAGATATTATTTTTCATTTGAACACTATTTATAAATTCGATAAATTCGACTTGTATAAATAAATTAGAACTATTATCGTTTTATGGAATATCGAATCAAGTAGCGCTCAATTGTATCGACGTCAATGTTTGCAGATATTCCAGGGATTTCATGAGGTCAAAAACATTCCATACTGCTGAAGAAATATGGAAGCCCTTTATTTGACACGTGATGTGTATAGTGCGTTAGGAAGATTACGCGGCTGATGTCCTGGTTTATTTCTATGAGTGAAGCTATTGTCATATAGGCACTATATAGAGCTCATTCTGTATAGATCATGCAAAGGACGTTATTAAAACAGATGTCTCCTTATCTACGGTCGAGTTGAATTAGCTCATGCGTAACGGAGATGTTTGCACCAGTTATAGGATATGTAGGCCTACATTAAATTATTTGCTTGCAAATCTTCATACAATATTTGCTATATTCATAACGTAAGCAGATACGTTTTAGCTCTCGCCTCAGGGCCAAACTGATCATGATCGATTGTTGTGTAGTTAATAGGAAAGTGAATAGGAGAGATACTGTACGATGACAGAAATTGGAGATAAAAAATTGACGACGAAAGTGTAAAAGTTATATATATATATATATATATATATATATATATATATATATATATATATATATATATATATATATATATATATATATATATATATATATATATATATATATATATATATATATATATATATATATATATATATTCAGCACTTTCACAAACGTGTTCGTTATTCTCGTTATTCAGTGTTTGCACACCCTCGAGACATCGGGAATGCAATGAGGCATTCCACCACCCCAGATATCCTAACTAATAACAGCTGTATCACAGGTGTGTCACTTGTTAAAGCACAGCCATAATAGGTAAGTAATAGTAAAGTAAGTAATAATATATAGATAATAATATATATTGATGTCAAGTTTGTTTAAGCAGTCGACATCTAAATGGCCACGAAATCAGACATGTACGTACTATCTTTACTATGGGCGGCGTACCAGGGGTTGGTGAATGGGTATCACATCCAGACAATAACTTAGGAGACACCATAGCCCTAAGTGATGTTCCTCATGATAGAGTGACACATTTTTGTCTCGCTAGCTTAGCCCGAAACGAGACAGGATGAGTCATTCCGGCGGCGGCGTCGGCGTCACAAACGTATTTTGGTTAAGGTTTTTAATTTGATTTATTATTTAATAATGGCTCTTCGGATTTAAATGGCGCTTTACAGAACAGTTTTATCCCGTGTATGGATGCAATCTGTATACAAAATGTGAATCTTAGCATCTTTCCTGTTTTCTTCATGGTCTTGCACTTAACCCTTACCCCTCCGATGACCATATTCTATCTTTTACTGAGTCAGTATCAAAGAAACTGGTGTACATTTTTCAACAATTTTTGTGGAAGATGTTGCTGTCTCGTCTACCAAATTTGTTGAAAAATAAACACCAGTTCATCTTTTAATTTAATTTGAAAATTAAAACTTTTGACATCGGGGTATGTATGATTACTGTATTCTGCGGCTGTAGTAATAGAAACATCCTACAGCTGCAATCAGTCCGTCGCTTTTGTCCACTGTGTCTTGTCCTCAGCCGAAATCCTTAGCTTCCTCAGGCCCATTCTTGACTCGAGTGTACCGAGTTCTGCTTTCTTGATGTCACCTCGTAGCGCACTTAGCAGATTTATGCAATGACGTTCTCTCCTGGCTTTGTATTGGCTGGTTCATCAAAGTGGTAATGGTTAAAGGCGCGTATTCACACCAGAATGCTTGAAAATAAGTGTTAAAATTGTATGCTTTTAGAGCCTTAAATCGCGTGCCTAGAGACGCAATGAAACGAAATAAATCTTAACATATGATTTTATTTCATATAAATTAAAATAATATTTTAAGTTGTTAAATTGAAATAGAGGCACGAGTTCCTAATTCAAATTTACAACTTAAAATTATATTAATTTATACGTAATTAAATCATCATATGTTAGTTAAGGTTTATTTCGTTTCATTACATCTATGCCGAGTTTTATGCCTCTACAAGTATACAATTTAAATAATTTTATTGTCCGCCATTTTGCTGTGAATATGCACCTTTAACCATTTCAGGACGAAGCCGGCCAAAACCGGCCTCTGTAGTCGTCGTGGGGAACGTCCATTTTCAGGCCAAGAGAAGACTATTTTTGAGAATTTACCACTGGAATGACTGGCTCGATAGCCGAGCCAGTTATTCCAGTGGTAAATTTTCAAAAATAGTTTTCTCTTGACGTGCAAATGGACATTCAATAAGTAAATATTTAATTTTTTTGAACAAATTTAGTCATTAAAGGGTTAAAACTATTTTCCTGGTTTATAATGGGTTTAATTGGCCTTATTAGTCAACAATGGCTGTTCAGATTTCAATGAAACTTTGCAAATGTGTGCTATGCCATACAAACTATGTCATTAGTAGTTTGATTTTCGAAATTATTCTTATTATTCACAATTTTGGACATTGAATGAAACCTTTCAGTTGTGTGCAATATGTCTTACATAGGGTTGCAGACCTTGTACTACAGCTCCAGCGCACATTTAGGCGTTCAGTCTTGACGCTATCGGCTTATGACTTCCCCTATTCGGCAATCCCATGAAGATCTTGTTCTGGCAAGTACGCTGACCTTTCACGATCAGATTCGATGGTCAATACTAATCAAGGTGATTATGACATTAGTTGTAGCTGTATTCATATACATAATTAATTATGACGTCAACATACACGTCACTTAGTTGATTATGACGTCATATGACGTCAAATTGATGGATGGTTAAACTGGAAAGGTCAATTATCAAACAAACCATGCCGTGCTTCATATCAAATTTGAAGCTTATTAAAACTTAAAATGCTTTGTTAATGAGAGCCCTAAAGTTACGTTTTATCTATATTTGATAATGTCATAAAGCTTATGAAATACATATTCAGAAAAATCATTTACTTTTGGTTTCCAGTTTTTGATTGCTTGTTATTCATTGTTAAGTCTACTAGAAAATATGTATAATTTGTAATTCCAAACACATGCCACCAAATATTTATCACGGAATGCTATGACATGGTCATCTACTATTTTTTATTATATTATATAAAAATATCAAACTAAGTCAAAGCACGCTTGATTGACATAAAGCATATTATATTTGACCAATTCATAACATATTAAATTCTCAACTTATGCAATGTTCTCTCATAATGACGTTCTCTCAAAAAGTCTAATCAGATGTAGACATTTAAATTGGGATTGAAATTGTCAGATGAAATTAGACATGTTTCGAATGTTGAGAAATCCGGGTGAGAATTCGGACAGAGCTGGCTTACCTGTCCTGGCGTCATTTGAGTCACACCCAGAATTGTCATTGTATGTCAATAACCTGTTTGAAATGGCAAAACAGGAAAGGGGCATACTAGCAACATTCTGGTTCAGCGTTATGTACACGACTGAGATGCTCTTAGTGAGTCTGCAATCCAATCTCTCCCTCTCTCCCTCTCTCCCTCTCTCCCTCCCTCCCTCCCTCCCTCCATCCCTCCTTCCCTCCCTCCCTCCCTCCCCTCTCCTCTCCCTCTCTCCCTCTCTCCCTCCCTCCCTCCCTCCCTCTCTAATATTATCAATTCAG
>CM067371.1:91638032-91790297 GCA_034401795.1 Chaetoderma sp. LZ-2023a
CCCCCCCCCTCCCTCCCCTCCCTCCCTCCCTCCCTCCCTCCCTCCCCTCCACCCCCCCCTCTCTCTCTCTCTCTCTCTCCTCTCTCTCTCTCTCTCTCTCTCTCTCTCTCTCTCTCTCTCTCTCTCCTCTCTCTCTCTCTCTCTCTCCCTCTCTCTCTCTCTCTCTCTCTCTCTCTCTCTTCTCTCTCTCTCTCTCTCTCTCTCTCTCTCTCTCTGGTTAATGCTACCATTACTAACTATGTATGATAATAACATATATGGACCTTGGTTAGCAGAGATTTAGTTAGAGATGTCTTCAATTCCTGCTGAACATGATGTGTTCATGTCTTACCTGTTTTTCCCAGTAAAGGACAGGGAATCCATATTCCAGTATGCCATTGGATTTATAGAGTAAGTGTACAAACAATGAGCAAAGGATAAAAAATGAAGGCTGGCTCGAAATGATTACTTAAGAGCGCAAATGCATTGCATACACACGGCAAAGATTGCAAATGATGTGAACGAGATAGGGGATTTCTTTGTATGCGAATGCAAATTCTAAAATTATTAATTCAGCTTTTCAGAAGGAAAGCACTAAATCTCGCGTATCTCCAAATTGGAACAGGTTGTACCAAACATGGATTACCTGATTGATGAATTTGCATGTGACCGATTTGATCTGAGCAATCTAAGTTGATTGCATCTGAAAATCTGGTTCAAGACTTCAAGACTGCAGTCACTGATGGTGAACAATCTGTTAAGGGTTTTTTCCAAAGAGAAAACATGTCATGACACCATGCACAGAATATTACGCTGTTCCTTCAGCAACACCCCACAGATCGAGTGCACACCAAAAGCCACCTCAAAGACTCTGTGGAAGACGCGGCCCATGTCCGCATTGCCTCTCTTGGCTAAAAAAAAATAACCCAACTTCGAATGAGCACATATCTTTGACCACCACTGATGAATTCATATCTATTTTAAAACATTAATAGTACCAGGAGAAAATGTCAAAAATCGCAACTCAGTCATAAGATAACATTTATCGAGGTACCATTTGAAATTAACTCCATTGCTTTGATAGATATGGTGTATTTTGGAGGATATCAACACCATCCATCGTTGCCATTGGGCATAGAAACTGTTTTCATTGCTTATTTCTAGGCACTGGATACCTACCGTGATTGCCTGGGTCAATTATCCTATCATGATAACATTATCAATATCAGAGGCATGGGACGTATTAAGCGACAAGATAATGAGGAATTAGTCACAGGATGTAAAATGTCTACCTGAACAGAGATATATGTTTTAAAACCAAGCAAACAAGCAGCATATATGAACGTTCAGAATCTGATAATAATTTGTTGTTCATTTATACTCAAATGAGGAAAGCTGGAACTAAAGACATCGCTGTGATTGCTGTCGAGGGTACAACTGTTGCGGTTCTCTATGTTTATGCTGCTTATCGAATAGATGGGCTATTGGTATTGAAACATAAAGGTTCCATCTATGACTGTCAGAAACTGTGTTTGAAAGAGGTTTCAAATGTTTCAATTAATATGCTTTCCAACAGATGCTACCTCCAGCAACAAGGACAAGATAAAGTTTACATTTAACTCAATTACAAAATCAGGAGACTTTCTTACTCTTCTTCCTTCTCTTAGCCATCCACTTCGTGCTTAAACAGAAACAATTCAGAATGAGACTACGCATGGCTTTATTTCAACAAGGCATATACTCCACCGCCTCCTCTTCTCTGGGGATGGCAAATGTTGAACGCTATGTGTGTGCACCTGGCTGCTAGCTAACACTCCCATTCACTCTGAATACACTGCTTGCCCGACATACATCAGAAGTTAAAACATATTTGCCAATGATAATTCAGATATTTCAGATACAGACGATGATACTGGTGATGACATTGCAAATTTGAGATTGTTTATTTTGGCAAGCGTATTTAACAATTCAACTTATATTTACTTAGCCTCTTAAACAATCATTTCTAGATAAAAACAACGTTGCTATGATGTAATGTGCTTTCTGTTGAATATTTGAAATTAATCTAAATGATTAACTGCTTATTAGAGCTACCCCTCACGAACAGACTAATATCAAACGAACATTTTTGTATGGTTGTCCAAATATTGAGAAAGGTGAATTCATCTATGAAAGGGGGTGAGCATTTAAGCCCTCGTCTGCCAATAGTGCCCCAAAGCGCTCGAAGTGCTACTCATATCAATTAACCTCTAGATAATTTCCAAGAAGCTTATAATTTTCGCACTTAAATTTACAAAAATAATTATTTTCTGTTGTCATGCAAATAGACATTCCACATGACCACTACAGATGTAGTTTTTGGTGGTCCAGACCATTGGATTCATGGTTAAGAAAATCGAAAATTCAGCCTAGCCAGTGTCCATTTGGAGGCCAAGAGTATGCCATTTTTTTTAATTTACCACTGGAATGACTAGCTCGGTAAACGAGCCAGTCATTCCAGGGGTAAATTTTCAAAAACAGTGTTCTCTTGGCCTATAAATGGACGTTTCTCACCAGCACTGTATATGCCTTTGGACAGTTTGACAAACTAAAACTTTAACTTGACACAAGAGGGGTTAATAGGTTATTAATTGGTTCAAATATCCTATGATTTATGTCAATCCAGAGTGCTTTGCTTTAGATTCATATTTTGATATAAAATAATTTTTAATAGTAGATGGACCTGCCATAGGTTCCGTGATCAATGGACATTTCCATGTTTAGCCATGCCCCGCCAAACTCTAGCTAAGCTCCACCCACACCTCGCTCGTGTTGGAATAGATAGATCTCTGAACTCTCTGACTAACAATTTCCAGAAAGCTATACAAGTAAGCTATTGAATATTTTGGAACTAATTTGACAGCTATGGCAGCAACGGCGTCCAGTCAAATTAGTTTTAAAATATTCAATAGCATGTTTATTAAATAGTAGAGACATAGTTACAATTTGTACAACGTATCGGACTATTACAAGTTAAAGCCGGGCAAAATAGAATCATTTATGGCGTGAGATGATAGATGGATTCTCTGGAAAGGTGAATTCTTTGGTGAGATGTGTTTGGAATTACAAAACTACATGCACGTGTAGATGATAGGCATTTCGATAAGCTTTATTTTGAATCGTAAATCTTTATTTTGAATCGCACGATCGTATATGTTGCCGCAAAATAATAGCGACAGTCATATTTTAACTTCCGCCCCTTGACACAAATTCAGGTTTTCGTGACATTATCAAATATATAACAGACATAATTTTAGGGGATTTTTCAACAATGAATTTGAATTAGCTTCAATTTGATATGAAGCATGCCATGTTCTGTTTAATAATTACCTAGACAACGGCAAGAAAACGAATATTACTATCAGCCATCTTGGAAAACGTGCCTGGTGGCCTTTGAGAAATATACAGCGACTCATTTTTAAGAGGCTCATGGGGACATGGACAACATGGTGAAAACAAGTTCTACAAACATTGGCCACGGATCCTATGACAGGGTCTTCTATTACTAGGGAACCGCTCATGCATTGACGAGAAATCCATGGTAATCGGCCAATCAATTATCTGATTATGGCTGCTCACGGCGAAGCCGGCCAAAACCAAGTGGCCCTCAGGAATGTCCATTTTCTGGCCAAAAGAAGGCTATACAATAAGCAAATATTTAAATTTTCTGAACAAATTTAGTCATTAAAGGGTTAAACTCGGGCAATGTCATGTATTATGTTTGTGAATGAGCGAATTTATCCTGTGGTAATTAACAGTGTGCGTGCGTGCGTGCGTGCGTGCGTGCGTGCGTGCGTGCGTGCGTGCGTGCGGTCGTGCGTGCGTGCGTGCGGCCGTGCGTGCGTGCGTGCGTGCGTGCGTGCGTGTGTGTGTGTAATACGCCTCCCGAATCTAAATATTTGTGGAATTTGACCATTATTCAGGACATCGTTGTATCGGCGTGATTTTGGAAGTGCATCTTTATGAGTCACGTGATAATGGCATCATGTATGAGCCAATCAGATAAGCAGAGTCTCAGTCCAGAGACAATACGCTCTTGTGACAAAAATTGTAAGTAGGCCTAGTTAACTGTTCACTCTTGAAAGGCCCATCTATGCCAGCAACGTGACCGAATTCGTTAGGACCAGTCTTACATTACTATTATCTTCCACAGTTACACAACAACAACAACAACAACAACAACAACAACAACAACAACAACAACAACAACATAATTTGACAGGAATCCTTAACTTAACATACGAATGGATTTACGCCTCGTCTAACTCCACGAACCAAAATATCTTTACACGGATAGAATAGGTTTTTTTAAGATATGCGTAGTCCAAATTACCGACCGTAATGGTCAAATGCCCCGACACCTACCGAGACAGGGTACCCTTGAACAATCCCACTTATCTACTTGAGGGAAACGTATGGGCATACGTTGCATAGCAACTGCTATTGCCTCAAAGAGGACCATGTTCTAGAATACCATACCAATATGTGTAATGCCTTCGAGATGGAAAGACTGATCAAAAGGTCAATGAATCGCTAATGGCCAGCGCTCTAAATCATCTCACTTCTACTTAGCCCCAAACCAGACTTCCCAAAGGCTAACACTAAGTCGCATAACAGCGCGGAAAAATCAAACGAACTAATCAACATCTTTGTAGATGAAGATGTGAAGATGAAGCTAGCTGATATGCCATCATCCGCCAGATAAATAATTCACTTTTAGCAAAGAAATAGCCACGATGGATGAGCGTAACATCATAATACGCCACCATCACGCGCACGCGCGCTCTCACGCGCAGACGGTACATACTAGGGTCGGGCGGAGGCCCCGCCGGATGGTTACTGGGCGCTCCGTCATCGAAGCCTGACTAAAGGTGTGAATGATTGAGCGACATTTGTGGTTGCACTCTTGAGTCAGGCCCTTCCTAGTGGGTGGGGTGTATGGTAATGTTAATGCCACCAGCTAGACTCATCGGTTCCAGCACCTGCCCCGTACCTTCAGGTAGAGTAGACCAATTGTTGCTCTGAGTATAATTTGTGGGTTGGTATATTTTTAACACCGTGACAGTACGTACAGCATTATCAAGAATAGGCGATGGTTGGTGGGTGGTGGGTGTTACCAGGAACGTTAACGATTACCACCTTGTCAGATTTATCCGTGGCGTCACCAGGAATATAAAGAATTGTGTCAGAATCTGAGGTAATAATGTTCCCACCTAAAATATCTACGCGGTACCATTCTATTTCTTTCTCCTCTATGGCGTAGGACAGCTATGAACCTAACCATGTGTGCCTATTGAGTGGCAGAGGAAGTCTGTGTTCTGGTGATCCGTTTGAAATATCGTTGATTATCCCTCTCTGGGTAATCCGATCAAAGCTGTTGATGTCAGTAATAGCAACAGGTTTGAACCAATCAGCAGAGAAAATATTCAACCATAGCCGGATATAGTGACAGCGAAATTGAGTCTAGGACAGTGAGGACAAAAGGGACAATTTTTCTTATCTTATCGACAATTTGTTGTCAATTCAGCGGCTAACTGGCTTTTTCTTACTTCGATTCCACTGAGTAACACTTCTCTTAGCTAGGACCTGTTAGCGAGGGAAAGCGGTAACAATTCCCAGTCAAGTAATTCTTAAAATATTCGAGTAGTGCCCGGGTAATGCCGTTAGCCGAGATCTGACCTCTCTAGTCTTAGCTACGGACGGGTTAATTCGTTTTTATATATCTCGCTCTGGTCAGTCAGTCGTTCTTATCCTATTTGACCAGCCGATGTTTCAAACGAGATTTAGTCCAGTTAGGCCGGTTTTTATAAGCTCCGCTAATGACGACTGGTTGATTTATATAGTGTACTCTGCCATTTTCAGGCACATTTAGCTGGCACGGCACAAGAGAAGTTCGACTTATAAATCAGGCCTTAGGCCTACATATAAAACGGAAATCCGTTTCCTACACTAGGATAAGGGGATAGTTTGTTGTTATTTATTATAACGTAAGCCGGTTTCTGATGGCGAATTGTATGTCAAGATTTATAACGTTGAAGACAAATAGTCTCTTCGCTGACTAGGGATTCTCGTGGACTGATTTTTTATATGACAACAACAGTGAAACTTGTTTAAAACAGCAGAGGTCAAAGGTCGTTTTATTTGTTTTTCTATACAATAATCAACAAAGGGGGATTGGTGGATTGGTGGCGAGGAGTAGTTTCGTTAGGCTAAGTACGACGTAGCTAACATGTACAATAATATAGTTCAATTTCTAAAATTTTTAGGTGTGGGGTATATTTCTCATAACGATCCCATGTGTACCTATCTGCCTGTCGTTCTACAACATGCGGGAATTGCTTTATAATGTCATTCGACTAGTGTGTAGAGGGTGGCGTGTGGGGCCACTGGGCACTGGTTGGAGTATGGATCGTGAGTCGTTCTGATTCTGCCGTTTGACTGCTTTGTGTCGTGCCTTCAGCCTTCGATCGCGGCACCCAGTTGACTTGCTTGGACCAGCTTGCCTCCTGAGGCCCACTGACGCGACGACCTGCGGCGAACGACCCCCTCTCTTCTTCTATGACGAAGAATGATCTATTCTCTTGGTGTTTCCTTATACGACCAACATGGTTGTGTAATGATGACTGATGCCGGCTAGCGAGCGAACCTGCTGTGCGACCACTTGTTTCTTGGAGCCAGTTCCGTCTGGTCGTTTGTGTACCTGTCTTTTGGGACCGCTCAACGTATGCCTCGTCTAGTACGATACCTGTCTTTTGGAACCAGTTTTCTCTGGAATTTTCTAAGTCGTTGTGACCGCGAAAAATTCGGCCAGGTGTTGTCTTCTGAGAAACACTTTATCGCGAGCTCACACTATTCGAGCATTCACGTCTCGCCAATATTACTTCTCTCTGTGACGCACGCACGCACGCACGCACGCACGCACGCACGCACGCACGCACGCACGCACGCACGCACGCACGCACGCACGCACGCACGCACGCACGCACGCACGCACGCACGCACGCACGCACGCACGCACGCACGCACGCACGCACGCACACACACACACACACACACACACACACACACACTTCCTCTGTTCGAGCGCACACTGCGCCCCCCCCCCCACTATTTCTTCTTACTATGTCAAGGGCGTGGTTCTACACACAACCTACTCGTCTCTTGGGCCGCTAGGAGCCCGTTGTACCTTCAACTACCTCTGTTCGAGCACGCACCGCTCCTCACTGTTTCTTCTTACTGTGTCACACAATACACAGGACAAGCCTCATATCGTCAAGGACGTGGTTTCACACACCACACACCACACACCACACCGCTGACGTCTGTCAAAGGCCCCTTTCCAATCCAAGAGAGATCGGTGCAGTGATGACAACCTCTTGGAATGTTAAGAGCAACATAAGCAGCGACACTAGCTCTTAGGATGCTCGGAACCCTCCTTTTGGCCAGCCTGTCAGTCTTGGGAGCACTTGCCATGGAAACAACGTAGATGTGCCCAGTTGGCGTGCCCGGTATGAGAGTTGGGTGCATGGTGATGAATCGCCAGTAGGCCTATAATGCTGAGAATAAGAATGTTTAAGAATTAATACTTTTCCATCACATACATTCAAGTAGCGTCGTCTCCGTCCAATCGCTTCATTTGCTCAACATAATTTTATCTCTTTATTCCTATTTCTTGGCTAATTACATGTATGTCTACGTTTCTCTTCACATTCCACGTTTCGGGCACTGCTTCTCTCGCATTCTGACTGGTGACTGACACGCTTATAATGATCCGATTCCGACCAAACTTACCTATCAGTGTCTGCTGTTTCTGCTATACCTCACCCCAACCCAAACTTACGCATATATTCGATTAAATGGTTCTTGACGTCAGCATAAGCTTGGTCATCTAGGTTCGCTTGGACCAGATGCCCTGAATCACGCGATACGCTTCTCATGTTATGCCCATCTTTCCAACAAATCGGTGATGTACTGCCAGCCCTGTCACACCCACCTTTGCTAAACTTGGTTGCCTGTTCGAGGCCCCGGCGGATGATTGCTGCCAGGTAATTTCACTCCGATTGGATTAATAGTTGCCGGGTTATTCATCCATATACGTATCCAAGACGTTAAATCTCCTCGTTTGGGTCATAAGAACGGAAAGCATCTTGTCTCACGTTTTCCTATAATAATTGGTGTACACGTGCGCAATTTCGTAGAGAAATCACCATTTCTATCACCTTTCTATCCATCATTCGTCTAATACCTTCGTCCACCATCGAACCAGTGACTCCGCATCATGCCCAACTAATTATGTGGATTCAATCCTAGGCAGTCTGTTCTGTCGTTATTTCAATGATCGTTAGCCCCGCCCCACCCCCGCCTGAATTCCCTTATGGGTCACGCAGGCATGTTCAGAATTCATCGTTACATTGTTCCAATATGTTCTACATTCTGGCATTGGCTGCTGGCACGCATCTTAGCATGGAAGATCCCCGTTTTGCAACATTTTAAGGCATTCTTAACATTTCTTGGCTTAGTTCTGTCTGCTTATTCTCGGTCAGAAACTGACTATAGCGGACCCCTGTGACATGGGCCAGCCATCGGATCTGTCAATCTCAGGTTTACGAATTCTTGGAACTAGGGTCCAGATTTCATTCTGGACAGGCGTCCTTGGTATTGACCAATATCTTCCGTCTGTGGTGGTGATCATACTCCTCCTTCATCATTCTCGATATCGTGAAGCCCGTATTGACAGTTTCTCTGGCCATCCGGCAAGCGCTATGCGAATTGTGTCTTGACACCAGTGCTCTAGTACTTGACCAATAGATTTAGCTGGATTATTAACGGACGTACTCTACTCACTGGACACCTTGGTTTTTGGGCCCAGAAGCACATTCCTCGACCCATTATCACGTGGTCACGGTGTACCTGGAACCGGGTGGTTCCTTACACTCACCAACATTGTATCCTCGCGTCAACAATGACCCATTCCCATACCCCTCAACTGGCTGTGTCAAGTCTATTGACTGCCCGTAGTTGACAGAGCCATTGGTCATTTGGCCCCTATTACCATTCTGGCGACCGATCATAGCGTGTAACGGTCCAGTCTCCCCACCACCACCCCCTCCCTCCCTACCCCCCCCCCCCCCCCCTCCCCCATCCCTCCCTCTCTGATATTGTACATAATAACGCTTACTCCCATGCTATTGTAATAGTCTGGTAGAAATAAAGTGAACTTGAACTTGTCATAGACCACTTTAAAACATTCGAGCATTCGTCACCATGACTCAAAAAGACAGATCCAGTCATACAGATAGATAAAGTATGACAGATACCCCTACTGGAGTCGCTAGCTGGACAACATATATTTGGCATAAATTAACTGAATAAACCGTGCTTTTTCGTTGGTTTTTTTAAATTTGGTAATTATGATGCGCCTCATGAAGCTGGTGCAAAAGCACCAGAAAACAAAACCCGCATCCATATAGTGTGTATGTCTATACCCCGACAAACAAGTGACACGCTTTCACCGTTGAATGCCGATGAGTCCAATACACATAGGAGATACCTTAATCCCTAGATTGTATTTTCATGAACTCAACCCATATAGATATTTAGGTACGTGTTAGTAGACGATTGCAACCCTCTTAACTCTAACGCTAATATTCCTTTCCCCAATAACGCCGGTTAAGGGGCCAATGCAGAGACATTACGGCCCGGTACTGGTCCAATACCGGCTTAGTAACCTGCGTTATCAGGGTTTATAAATGGGCAATAATGTTTAGTAAGCTGTAGTAAAAGAATTCAGTTTATACGCTATAATGGAGGAATCCAGTTTATCGGTAAATCATATGCCGTCATAGTCAACTATGTGACGTGTAGTCTGACGTCATGATCAATTACGCCATGAATGAACGCTTAATGGTACGATTGTATGTCTTTAATATTTAATAAATTAAACATGCTGTTGAATATTAGTTTCAAAATATCAAACAGCTAAATTGTATAGTTTTCTGGAAATTGGTAATCAGGGAATTCAGGGATCAATCAATCCCAATACGGGCCAAGCGTGGATGGCGCTTAGCTACAGATGGGCGGGGCATGGCTAAAACTGAATTCCTCCATTAATTGCGTTCTGTTTTCTTCTAGCAAACAAGCTTACCATCTTCCTGATCATATCTTCTGATGGTGAGCGACAGCTACAGACATTGCAACAGAGAACCACATTCGGCTGTCCGCTCCGTGACTCACTCTGGAACACCCTGGAAAACCAGTTTGATAGCTATGACATTATTGAGCCAGGTGACTTAACCTGGGATGCGAGTGCAGAGACATTGAAGGTGAGCTGATCATAATATGCAGAATGATAGCCCACAGTTGACAGTTCTCAGTCAACTTAGTTTTAAAATGTCCAACAGCATGCTTGTTATATGGTAAATTCATCAAAGATATTTGCTATGGTAGATAGCTACAGGAGCCAAATGATGGCGCGTGTTTCTTATCGGTGGTCTTATTACCATTCGTCTTAATGAGCCTTCATTATTTGGATCCAAAATCAAGTGTTCGCTATAGAATGGTGTTGGCTTGCATCCTCTTGTGGCTAGGCCTAATGCCGTATCAATTTGTTTTTGATAATAAATAGTTCACAAAATTTTACATGGATCTGAGAAATGCCAGCCAACGGCCATGTGAGTGTTATATTAAGTTTCAATAACAGCAAATAAAATCATTTTCAAATGTAAGAACTATTCTATTTAATATTTTGAGTCCAATTTTATTTGGACTAACATGTTGATGTCAAATTACTTTTTAAATGTTCGGCATGTTATCTGTATGATTGCAATAAAATTGGAATTCGTGAACGTCTGTGTTGATAGGGTTAATGATAGAGTATCGGTCTATTTCAGGGACAGACGTTGAAGCTTCACAGAAGACAGATCCCTTACGTAGGGGGGCATCTAATAGGAAATTATCATACTCATGGAAGTATAAGGAGAGCTAATCTTGGTGGAACCTGCCAGACAGCTAATGCCAATGACAACGAAACACAAATGTCTGACTCGATGAACATCTCGTTGTCAAATGAGTCGGCCATCGAGGACATAGAATCACATAGTCAGCAACAACACCACCATCGCTTCCATCATCAGCAAAAGGCTAATTGTGTTCAATTTAACCAAATTCCCAGTTCTTTGCTCAATAACAATGGAACAGACAATATTCCTGTAACAGAAGGGATTTCAGCATTAATGCGCAATCATGGGTCTCATGTTAGTCATATTTCGAGCAATTCTAGAGCAGGTACAGTGGACCATGACTTTAACTGTGGTAAATCTGGCATACGTGCACAAACTCTTCGTTCTACGCTGCAAGGTGGCGTGCAAGATTCATCCGGGATAGTGTGTGGTGAAGGTTTTGGATTAGAAGATAAGCATCACGTGATAAATCACAGAGGACATATGGTTAAGCCATCACATACGGAACTGAATTCACGTAGCAGTGTGACTGAGACAAACGGTAGCTCCGACTTACTTGTTAAACACGCTATCATCACACCTTGCTCAGATACTGCAAACGAACCTCGGATTAATCCTGCTAACAGGTATTTATCAAACTCAAACTTGGCACTGGAAGCAACAGTTGAACAACTTAACCACACACCTCCACCAGGATGGCTAGGAAGAGTATCGCAAAAACATGTAAGTTTTAAAATGTTTTAAAGTTTAAACAAGTAAGCTAAAATAACCCGGTATATATCTGTGTATGTCGATATATATATATATATATATATATATATATATATATATATATATATATATATATATATATATATATATATATATATATATATATATATATATATATATATATATATATATATATATATATATACACCTGTGCAAAAGTTAAGCACCACCCTATTTTTACGCACATGCGAGGGTATATTCATGTGCTATGAAGAAAGCAATAGCATAAACATGTATGTACCCATCCATCTTAGTGCAAGAGGTAATAATGCAACTAGAGGAATGCTGATTATGATGGTGGGGAAACACTGTATGTTTTTGTTTGAACTTGAAAACGAGGCCTGAATATGGTTACGTTGACACAACTGACAACTATTGCCCTACAGTTGACACACGTGGCTAGATTGTCATTAATGGTGTCTGAAAACGAAGTTTAACATCTGTGCACGAGTTTGAGACTGTCATTATTAATACCGGGTATATCCACCTTGTGCCTGGATGACGGCCTGGACACGACGTCTCATGCTGGTCACCAACCGACTGATACGCCATTGTGGTATTCGTTGCCATTCAAGATGGAGTGCGTATGTTAATTCCTGTAGGTTCTGCACAGGAGGATCCCTCCTTCTCACCATGTTTCCCAGAATGTCCCAGATATGCTCAATAGGGTTCATGTCAGGGCTCCTTGCTGGCCATGGTAGGGTTTCGATGGCATTCTGGCGGAGGTATTCATGCACAGCTCTAGCACGATGTGGTCGGGCGTTGTCATCCATGAATATAGGGTGGGTTCCAGGTGTATGATTTACAAAATGAGGGACCACAACTCTATCCAGTATGGAATCTTGATATCTTTGTCCATTTAGTGTTCCAGGTACAGTCAACAGATCCAGCTTACAATCAAATGAGATGTACCCCCATATCATAACGGAACCTCCACCAAATGGAACTTCTTCCATGATGTTACGTTGGTCGTACGCCGTGCGTCTGGACCTCCATACACGAGTTCGACCATCTGTGGCATGAAGCAGGAACCGACTTTCATCGGACCAGTGTACCCGTCTCCAGGATCTCATGTTCCAGTGTCTTCTTTCGTTGCACCACCTCAGACGCTCCTCTTTGTGGTGTGCAGTGAGGAGAGGACGTCTGACAGGTCTCCTAGCTTTCATGTCAGCAGCATACAGTCTCCTTTTGACGGTAGACATTGACACTCTAATGCGCGTTTCCCATTGCTGGCTGAGCACTCTGCTGTTGGTGAATCGAGATCTCCTAACAAGGCGTACTAGGGCTCGATCATCACGGGCAGTAGTCTTCTTCGGTCTTCCAGATCTAGGCCTGTCCTTCACCTCGTTAGTTTGCCCATGTTTTGCAATCAAACGACTGATTACAGTATGGTTAATGTTCAGCTGTCTGCCAATCTCTCTGCATGACATACCAGTGGTATGCATGCCTATGATTTGCCATTTCACACGATCACTTAACCTTCGTCTTGCCATAGCGGTTCACAATCAAGAGCTAATTCTCTCTGTACAAATAAACCACGGTCATGAACACAAAATTCCTAATCTTGTCGCCTAAATCTGTATGTAATGTTATACACCTCAAACTGGACTTTTACATAACTGAACACGTGTGCTGTTTCCCGCCACGCACGGACATCAAGCGGCGTGAAGTCATGCATGCATGTGCATTTCGTACTTGGAATTATGTCAGCTAACGCGGGGACAAAAAGTATGGCAGCCTAGTTGTACCATCATGTTTCTACGTTCTATTGTTTTTGCTGGTGCTTAACTTTTGCACAGGTGTATATATATACTGTCGCTATATATCTGTGTTTGCATATATCTGTGGCGATATATCTGTCTGTTGGTGTATCTGTGTTTGTCGGTATCTGTCTATCTGTCGCTCAATTAGTTGGTCATTCAAATGTTAGGCAACACGCATGGCTTGTGACTTAGGCATCTTTGTCACAGATGTAATAAATCTGACAGACCGACTAGCAGATAGAGTCACCAAACAACAGATAGGCAGGCTGAGCAACAGATAGACAAACCGACTCACTGACAGACAGGCTTTTACTATTTGCAACTAAAAGGAAATTTGCATCTTTATGTTATTCACGCGTTTTAATATAATAAATATGTCACTCAAGTCTCGATGCTCTTACTATGAGTAATCCTTAGTTATGACTCTCAGTTATAATTCAGAACTAAGAATTATATGTCCATCTAAACATTCGTCCATCCGTCCAGTTGTAATGATTACGTGTTGTTACCATCTTCAAACTTCTCCGTTCTTCCTCAGATGACATCATCTTTTCATTTTAATAGGTGGTTGTTGTGCGTATTCTATCTGAGTACCTGACTCTCTGTAGAGAGTGATCCCCCGCCCCCTCCCTCCCTCCTGTCAAGTAGCTAAGTTAGATAGGTCTACGTTTGCCATTAGGTGTGTAACCTTTGAACACCCTTTTGGTCGCTAGTCTGTGGCTTTTCCAGACACTACCTATATGGCTGCGTGTTTTGTTTTCTAGTGATTTTGCACTGGATTCATAAAGTACCTCTGATTTCCTAAAAAAATTAATTCTGTAAATTTAGCAATAGGATTTGTTTAATTTTCTAAACCCCTTAGAAGTTCGTGTATAGTCTGTTCTAATCCCTTATCATACTGGCAATAAAGCTGGATTTAAAGACGTCGGTTCTCGCTTAAATTTGGTTGAAGTGGCATATTCCAAACCTGGTCTAATCAGTCCCATATTTGATTTCTAGGGAACAAAATGATAAATTTCTCCGGACTCGTACTAAAGTTCTGTACGCTTTGTTGCTGTTGACGCCCAAATACTTTACCGATCAAACAAAACAGATTACTTCCTTCTAGTTTATAGTCAAATTTGATGGTTTGATTTTCTTTGATTAGGCACACCCTGTTGCATTTTGCTGGTTGGAAGTGCATTCTCCAAGTGTTAGCACAGACATAGTAACATAACATGTTTATGTCATGTTGGAGTCCTTCATTAGGGTCGTCAAGGTAATGTAAAAAAAAAAGTAAGATATATGGGCCCTTGTATTTGTATTTTACCTAATCGTAACCTCCTTTCAAGGAGAACCGCACTACATGTGCCTAATTCATGTATCCAATTCCTCGCTCAATCATATGATGTCATAATCAACTACGCGACGTGTATGCCGACGTCATAATCATGACGTCATGAATGATTCGGCTAAGCCCGTCTTTAACGCTTAATGGTCCTACTCGTTGTAGGAATTGTATGTTTTTGCTATTTAAGAAACATGCTATTGGATATTTTGAAACTAATTTGACTGGGCGCTGTTTCTGCTATAGGCAGCAACAGAACCCAGTCAAATTAGCTTCAAAATATTCAACAGCTTATCTGCATAGTTTTCTGGAAATTGATAGTCATGGAGTTCAGAGATAGATCGATCCCAACACGAGATAGGTGTGGGTGGAGCTTAGCTAGAGATGGGCGGGGCATTGCTAAAACTGGAAAAGTCCATTAAAATCTAATCTAACCTACACTATAAAATCTAAACCAATTCAGATACAATGATATTCATACTGAATAAACATATCATAAAACAGTTATTTCAATATTTCAATATTTTAATTATATATGTATTTTATCTCTCAATGAACTTATGCAGTAATTTAATATTCAAAATGGACGCTAAACTGTTCATTTCTTAGCAACGATTGGCTAATCTAGAATATATTCCCTAAACATTCTAATTGTAATTTTAAAGAATAATATATTTAATTAAACCATTTTCTAACACACTAACCACAGCGAGTCTTTAAATCTATGCCTTCATACCTACAAATCTGTTTGATTTTGTATTACATATACAGAAAAATCTGTCTATTACCGAAACTGTAGGCGCCATCAAAAAGTGGTAACTAAAGAAAACTGTTCACTTATTGCAACTCATTTGCCATGATAAGTAGATTTTGGGGACAAATCATGGTACGTCTTTAAGATGAATTGTAATAAAACCACCCGTCTTAAGGAACCACCTTCATTTGCCCCAAAAACAAGTGTCTGTTGTATGCAAGGTTTACTGTACTAAAATGGACACATCTCTCACTAAGCACCACACACAGCTCACTCGTGTTGGGGTCGATCGAACTAGCTCTGAACTCACTGACTATCAATTTTCAGATAACTATACAGGTAAGCTATTTAATTGGACCGGGCGCTGTTGCAAACTATTCAACAGCATGTTTATTAAACAGTAGACATACAATTCGTACTTGTTGACCTATTAGGAGTTAAAGACGGGCCAAATAGAATCATTTATAACATAATGATTATGACGTAATCCTACACGCCACTTAGCTGATTATGACGTCATATCACGTCAGATGACAGGTGGATACTCTGGAAAGGTGTATTACTATTGTTCATATACATGTATGTTGCGATGTACAGCAATATTGATTAATTACCACTAGAATGAGAGGATAGGTGTGTGCTGATTAAGAAAGTTTGCTCATTCTATCGATCAGTCATTATTACTGACATGTTGTAATCTACACACAATGGACCTTTCCGGTTTTAGCTATGCCCCGCCCATCTCGAGCTAGGCTCCACCCATACCTCGCTCGTGTTGGGATCGATCGATCTCTGAACACCTTGACTATCAATTTTCAAAAAACTACACAGGTAAGCTGTTGAATATTTTGAAACTAATTTGACTGGGTGCCGTTGCGCCAAGTCAAATTAGTTTCAAAATATTCAACAGCATGTTTATTAAACAGCAAAGACTTACAAAGACATACAATTCATGTCGGACTAGTTGAGATTTGATGACGGTCTATATGGAGCCCTTTGTGACGTAATGATTGTGACGTCATCATACACGCGCTGAGCTGATTTACCATGACGTCATACGAGGTCAGATGATGAATGGATAGTCTGGAAAGGTGAATTATCCTCTCATTCTAGTGGTAATTATTCAATAGTGTTGTACATCGCAAGATACATGTATATGTACAATAGTAATTCACCTTTCCAGAGTATCCATCTGGCATCTGGCCTCATATGACGTCATAATCAGCGAAGCGGCGTGTAGGATGATGCCATAATCGTGGATTCACTTAATGGTGGCGATTCTGCGATAGACTTGAAATACCTGACATACCTTTTGTCTCATTAGCAAGTCGTACAAATTCAGGTCTACACAAACAAAAAATTTTAAAATGTGCCCGGTGATTGTGTGTTGAGATTAACTCTTGAGACTGATCTATCCCGATTCGTGTGAATGTAACATTGTTGGTATTGTTGACAGGAAAGTTGCCACTAACTAACTTTTCCCAGAAAGCTGGATTTTCGTTCTTCATCTGGTACATACTGGCAGCATACTCTGGAATATGTTGTGCATAATACAGTCTGTTGTATGTAAAGAAGTATAACAACGTTTCTCCTGGGATGTTATGTAAAGGAACCAATCACCTTCTTGTATTGCCCTATGAAACTATAAAATATTATGAACTGACGCATATGGAGAAGTGCCCACGTAAACATTGGTTCATCCGCATGGTGGGCGTCATACTCAGCCAGTTGTTAGGTAATATTCATGGACTATTATTGCAAGCGTGACTTAGTTGGCTTCTATAACACCTGGTTCCGATACACACATTAACAATATTCAGCATATCCGGAGTTAAGCCCCGTGAAAATGTAGTCGGCAAACATTCAGCAAGCAGGCAGTTAAGGAGAACCAAACGGTGCTTAACCCTTTGAACCCGAAATACTAAATACGAACAATCATTTACAATTTTCATGAATTTACAATTTACTAATCATTATATTGAATATTTTTAACGAATTTCACCGGAAGCTGTTCCTGCCTATAACAGCAACAGGTTCCACTCAAATTACTTTCAAAACTAGTTAACAGATTCCCTGTATGACTGGTTTGAAATTGAAATTCTGAGATATCTGGTTTCATAGGGTTAAAATAGAAGTGTTTTCATAGAAAATTCATTTTGGGACAGTGCATAGGTTAGATACTGTAAAGATTAAAGAAGTAAATGACCGTAGAAAAAAAAGTTGTCGACATATAAAATGGTATAATGGCAGGTGAATTACAGACCACGGGTCATCAGCCACTTTCCATAAACTCCCATGTATTCTTGGTACAAACTTCTGCATATGCAAAATAGTAGGCAAAAGCAAACTAATCTGTCAGGGAATTCACTATTCTAATCTAATCTCCTCCCAATCATATTTTGATTTTGATTTGATTTGGTTTATTCTCTTGGTAAAGTTAACAATTACACATATGCTAACAGGGAGTCCACTAGAGACTATGACTATTAGATTGTGGACCCCGGACATAGAAAACATGTTAGTACATGTATGACAATACAATATACTGTGGCACTCACATTAGTCATCAGATGCAAACGATACACTCGTCTTCTTCGTTCAGTCCAGCGACCAAGTGAATTCAGCCCTAAGCCAGGCCGTCCTTTCCGGTTTCTGTAAACTCTCCAAAATTAACAGGGTTGCCAGATTAGCTCTGATCAGTTCGAGCTGAGCCAATTCGTAGCTCACATTCCTCCCCCACCCCGATACAAGTATTGATCACAGGTAATATTTTACATCAATGAGTTTTCACAATCTATGTACATTTTGTACATTTTGTACATTATGTACATTTTCCAGATGACTGAAAGTGGCATTTGCCAATCAATCAGTATCCATGTATCTACAAGTCTAAGTAGAAATACACCCTCCCCAGTAATGGTCATTTACACTTATTAGAAATTCCCCATTAAGTACATTGATTATTTACATGTACATGTATCAGAAATCGCTTCCCCCACCCAGTAACATGCTATTTACACTTCCCCTATTATTATTTACATGTATCCGGCATCCCCTCTCTGTCTAACTAGAGAAACCTCGCCCTCTTCCAGGTACGCCCCCCACCCCCTCATCTTCTGATGAAGATTCAGAGTATGTAGACAAACTAGCTCTGTTATTTATCTTGATGCCCCTATCTAACAACTCATTCCATTTTTCCAATAATGAGGACCCTGGATGGACACCATCCCTAAGTCGATGATACCTAAATTTATACACCCCCCCCCCCCCACCCAAGCAATGGTTGGCTATGAATGTAACAGTGGGGTATAAGAATTGTCACTGTTATTGATGGACAACATGTTTTTATTAATATTCTCAATCGCAATATTAATTGTAACTTGATAGCTCCCATACTGTGCACTATGACGTAATCTCATTGTTGCCCCTTTCTGTAACCGGTGATTATTCCAAGAATGGAATGGAATGGCATGATGGTACGGTAGCATAGACCACTCGCCACCCTAACTCATTCAGTCTATTCTTACATATGTGCATAGCATGATTAAATGAGGACACTAATTTATCAGAATCTAATTCTTCCAAAATTACTTCTTCATATTTCCAAACAGGGCCCCTTCTAAATTCTTTCCGCTTAACATTTAAGTCCGGTATCCCAGCAATAAAATACACAATGCCTGTTGCAGGCTTGCCTTGTATGTCTTCGATTGCTGATTGGCAAAGCTCACTTAACTTTGGCCCAGGTTTAACTGTAACTTTAACCCCGGGAATAAGTAAATCCCGCCCTCTGGTGGTGGCATACACAGGATTCATACTAAAATAAACAGAAAATAATACCGTAAGATTTTAAAGTCACAAAAATTGATAATCGTAGTTCAATATTTACTTTAATTCAAGACATATTCATTAAACCGTGCCGGTCTCATTGTAGTTCTGCCAGATCTTAGATTATGTGGCCGCTAAGAATCTCCATGATCATCTACAGAGCCATTCACCTGCCCATTTAAGTTTATAGGTTGGACTTGTTCATTTGTTGTGTTATCTAATGGGTCAAATGTTAAATTCTGGCCCGCCCAATCCCCATCCAAAACACCCTCTACTGTTTCCATTTCATCAGTGTCAGGTGATCCCACAAAGACAAGATCGCTACTAGGTAATTTGGGAGGTTCTAATGTACTATGGCTCCTAGGTGCCAATTTACAAGACAATTTATCCTTAGCTGAAGATTGCGTGTTAGATGTTTGAGCCTGTGAGGTGTGATCATTGGTGCTATCACTATCAGCATTTGCTGATGGTTAACTTGTAGCTGGAGCGGATTTCAAATTGTTAAAATGCACCACTCTACGTGTTTTCCTCGAACCACCTGTTAGCTGTATTCTATACACCAAGTCACTGAGAACTTTGATAATTGTATAAGGGCCACGGTATGGGCAATGTAACTTTCAACTCAAATCGGGTTTAACTGCTGGTGTGTATAACATTACTTTGTCATGTAGCTTGAAGGGTTTGCCTACCATACCTTTATTATACCAGTCAGTTTGGCGTTTCTGTTCGACTGTGCAATTACGACGCACTGTGTCAAAACACTGTTCTGCAGTTTGCTAAGGATCTGCCACATACTGGCCAGCATTTTCTACTCTTTGGGTGGATCCCCCAAACATGAGATCTA
The DNA here is from genome assembly GCA_034401795.1 of Chaetoderma sp. LZ-2023a. Taxonomy (NCBI): domain Eukaryota; kingdom Metazoa; phylum Mollusca; class Caudofoveata; order Chaetodermatida; family Chaetodermatidae; genus Chaetoderma; species Chaetoderma sp. LZ-2023a. The sequence continues at coordinate 91,658,293 of CM067371.1, forward strand.
ATGGCAGACGCATTTCTCGGCCAATCATAATTCTTGACGGAGTAAAACCATTGGTTGCTTGTATACTCGACAGATATGCCATTAACATCAAGGGCAGCAACTCATCCCAATCATCATGGTGCTCATTGACTTATGAACGCAGCATTCTACTCAATCTTTGATTCATTCTTTTCACTAGGCCATCAGACATGGGATGATAGGGAGTGGTGAGTGTTTTACATATGCCTAACAAATTACATATTTCTTTGATAAGAACAGACTCAAAATCACGCCCTTGATCTTGTTCACTAACACCATACCTAGAGAACACCTGTTTTACTAATACCTCTGCAATGGTTTTAGCTCTGTGGTTACTTAAAGCGAAAGCTTCTGGCCAGCGGCTAAAGTAATCGGTTATTACCAACACATGCTTATTACCCTTTTTAGGAATGGGAAAAGGCCCGAGAATATCCATCCCTAGTATCTCCATTGGATAGCCTGAAACCACAGGCTGCATTGCCCCCCCCCCCCCTGCGGCTTTCTGGGGAGACTTATCCCGACTACATTGTAAGCATGACTCACACCAAGACTGTAATACTGTAAACAGTATGTACCAATAGCACCTCAACCTAACTTTATGTAACGTCTTGTCAAATCCAAGATGTCCACCATACACTGCATTGTGCAAATTCTTCATCACCGCCTTGACCTTGGAATGTGGCACCAGTATTTGCAGATAGTTACTAAAGCCATCCTTATCCTCAAACCATCTAAATAATAACCCATCTTTCAATTCTAACTGATTTCATTGTGACCAGTAACACTTCATTCCGCATGACGATCTTTTTGGGTAATAACGGCCTATCATTACAAGTCACCTTCCACATCATGATTTTCCCGATAGCATGGTCTTCTACCTGTGCATCTCTCCACCCCTGATTATCTCCCAACCCGTTCTCTTGTCGCAATTGTCCTGCAGCAATCAATACATCATATTTAGACTGTTTTCGTGATGCGTCAACATCCACATCCCTGCCTGAATTCGAGGTTACTGTACATATGTATGGTATCCTGGATAATGTGTCAGCGTTGGCATGCTTAAAACCACTCCTGTGTTGAATAGTTACATCATAGCGGCTTAGTTCAATTGCCCAACGTTCACGCGGTCCAGTAGGGTCATTCTCCCCCTTCAACTCATTAACGCTTAAGGCGTGTGATCTGTTACCACAGTAAATGGTCGGCCATACATGCAATTTCTAAATTGTCTTACAGCCCATACAATTGCCCGGAATTCTTTGTCATAGGCTGACCCCTTTCTTTGCCTTGAATCAAGAACTTTTCCACCATATGCTACTATATGCTCTCCTAGTCTGCCGGCTGAGCTAAAACTGCTCCCACTGATTTTCCAGAAGCATCTGTATAAATGACAAAGGATTTAACTGGGTCTGGAAAACACAGAATTGGTGGACTGATTAAAGCTTTTCGTAGATGCTCGAAAGCTCTTTGGCACTTACCCGTTCAGACAAATTTTCCATGTTGGTCATTTGTAGTCAGTTCTCGCAATACTTCCTCTGATTCGGAATAGTCTGGTATGATATTTTTATAATACCCAGTGAAGCCCAAAAAGGATCTGATTTCTTTAGCACTAGTAGGGACTTGGTATTCACTTATGCGCTGAATATTTGCAGGGTTTGGTTCAATGGTATATTCACTTACTCTCTGGCCTATGTAAACAACACTATCCCGAAATAATTGGCACTTAGACGGCTTAAATTTTAACCCTTCCAGCCTCAGTCTGGTGAAGACATCTCTTAGCAATGACATGTGTTCCTGTAGCGATTTACTAAACAGGATAAAGTCGTCTATGTAAACTAATGCTGTCTGCCAATCTAGTCCAGCCATAACCAACTGCATAAGCCTTTGGAAAGTGGCTGGGGCATTCGTTAGCCCAAATGCCATTGCTTTAAATTGGTAAAGATTTGAACCGGTCGAAAAAGCAGTTTTTTCTCTATTCTTAGGGTCGATCAATACCCAGATGCCAGATACAGTACAGAAAATACAGTGGAACTTAACAGGAAGTCCAGGCAGTTGTCGGTTCGTCTCAATGGAAAGGCATCCTTGTGGCTAAGAGAATTTAGAGATCTGTAATCCACACAATAGCGTATAGATCCATCCATTTTTCTTACATGCACAATAGAGGGTGACTATGGACTTTTACTTTCCTCGATGACGTCATTTGCTGACATTTCTTTAGTCTGACGTTCTACTTCTGCTTTCAAATGCATGGGTATACGTCGGAAAGGTTGTTTAATGGCCTTAGCATCATATGTATCAATAGTCTGTTGTACTAACATAGTTCTTTCGATATCATGTGGCTCAGTACTAAAAATATCAGAGAACTCTTGTATTAGACATTTGGCCTGGTTTTATTCTGACTTTATTAACACAGCTGCATTGAAATCTATTGCAATTTCTTTGGGGGATGTTGTGGAGGAATCTCGATTTTCTTATCCAATATTTCAAACACACCAACTCTGGCAATAGGTTTATCAATAGTATAGAAGGTACCACATGGTATACCTTCTTCTAAACGAACAGCTTCATCTGACAAATTAACCATTTGTACTAAAGCTATTCCTGTTTTAGCAACACTTACTGTTTTTTCAATAAGTACACTGTCATTTATATCATACCCGACATGTTCTAGAATACCTGTTAACTCATCTGGTATTAGATCTTGAGGCTGAGGTCTTATTCTAACTTGGACAGACCCTTTCCATCGCGGTGCTAGGGATACATTTGTCAATAGACTAGCTTGGCATACCCTTGGGGAAAAAATGGCCATTTTGATAAGAACTTTACTGTATCAGTACCCATCACAATTTGCTTATTCTCACTATCAATAATCAACTTGTGTGCTTGCAGAAAATTCCAACTCAATAGCATAGGAAATGCAACACCTCTAGTAACTAGAACTGGATGTAGAACCTCTTTGTTGGCTATCCTAATCCTCACCATTACTGCTGCAAGTCTGACAGCCATTTCTTCGATTTGTGTTTGCAAAGCCTTGAAACATTCATTACTTTCAGCAGATTGCTGACATGGATTGGTAAATTATGGTTGCATAGTTTCACATGCATTAATCTGAATTGCCTTATCGACTTCTGCTCTACACTCAATTTTGGACGCAATTTTAATGGCTTCACTAATATTCTTAGGGCACTTATTTCGAACTTTCATCCCCATTGACATCATTCTTTGCCTCTTCATTATATTTCGGATAAGATCTTATAACCAATCCTTTTAATTCCCCGGCATATACGGCAAGATTTTCATCTTGATCTGGTCTTCATTGCCTCTTAATCAACTCCACCCGAAACGCTTCTAATAACACATCAGAAGCCATAATTTTGTTTGTCATTTTCATTCAAGTTTTGGAAGATTACAAAAGCTGAATTACCCAATAATATGCGAAATATTGACACTTTCTCCTCTTCTTTCATATTACATGAATTTCCCCATACTTCGAATCGCTCAATCCATGTCAGAAAGTCGCCCCCCCCCCCCCCCCCTGCTTCCCCTCGAACCGAGGAGGAGCATTTTCCCATTTCATCAATTCTAACGACTCAGCCATTTTTTTACTAGTTTAACACGTGTATCAAAAGAAATAATTTTCGCAATTGATACATTAAATATTAGGCTTCAATCCAATCACTGCCACCAAATTGTGACACTCACCTTAGTCATCAGATGCAAACGATAAAGGTGTCTTCGTCATTCAGTCCAACTGAATTCAGCCCTAAGCCAAAGTCCTTTCCGGTCCCTGTAAACTCTCCAAAATTAACAGTGTTGCCAGATTCGCTCTGATCAGTTCAAGCTGAGCCAATTCGTGGCTCACAATACATAACAGCAAATTATGCAGACACATTCATTGCAGACACATTCCCAATAAGATGCTGGATTATAGATTCCCCTAACCATGGCCGTTTGCCATAACATTTTCCCGAGCATTGGAGAAAAATTATTTCTCGCGTCCTGCCAACACGTCACGATTGTCCATATCAGATTGCGAAGAAATATGACAATCAAAAGGTTACAGTCAATGGTGACGTCTTAAGGTTATCATGAAATAACATGGAATCTATAAACATCTTTGAGACGTCGTCTTTCTGCAAACTAAATACCACTTGCCAGAAAATTTTTATGCGAAGTGTATTGGTAACAACTAATCGCATTATTACCGTCACACACCCGAATTAACATTGAATCCGACTGCATCAATTGTTTACAAGCCATAAATGTATGCAAACAAATGTCATTTCGATCAAGAATAAATCCTTAAAAACACAATTAGAATTCAGGCAGTTTGTGTCAAAACGAGTGTGACGAGGACACGTTATGCATATAACAAGCCATCGGCAAAATTGGGAATCGCTTCCTGGGCGATTCCTGGTTTGCTTCCAAATTAACTACATGCTACAGTTATCTAACCGATAAGCAGCGTTGCGGTACTGGGGCCAATCCTCAGTTTATAAGGAAATTCAGCCCGAGAAAACGCCACGCCCATTCATGGATTAAACTGAGCAGGCACATAATCTCACAAGACTCACACGTCTTCACTACTGGTGGCATTAACAGGTTCGTGCACCACATGCAGCAATGTGGGCTTTTGGCTCATAGGGCATCTTGGATATTAAAAAATCAGATGGATGCGTGCACAACCACATTGCCACAAACCAAGGCAATATCTATCCAAGATTTACAGCATTCAGCAATGTTAACCTTACATCCAGCCATGTTGCATCTCCTGTAGCAGTTGAAGATGGTCTCATGCTAGATCTTCAAAGTCAAGTGCAAGTAGCCTAATAGAGAGACCAGGCCAAAGGGTAGATGGATCAATGGACCTTTCCAAGTTTATACATCCATCATAGGACGTCATATGACGCCATGATCAACTACGTGACGTGTAAGAGGACGTCATAATCATGACGTCATGAATGACTCGATATAGTCCGTCTTTAGCGCTTAATAGTCTGACACGTTGTACGAATCGTATGTCTTTACCATTTAATAAACAACATTCTGTTGAATATTTTGAAACTAATTTGACTGGACACTATTGCTGCCATAGACAGCAACAGCGCCCATTCAAATAAATTTCAAAATATTTAACAGCGTACTTGTAGTTTTCTGGAAATTGATATTCAGAGAGTTCAGAGATCGATGGATACCAACACGGACGAGATGTGGTTGAGCTTAGACAGAGATGGGCGTGGCATAGCTAAAACTGTAAAGGCCCGTTGCAGCAGTTAGCTCATTATGCAAGTTCAAGCACAAGATGCGTTTGTGAATGAGCAGCGCTTGCAGCCAAGAGACAGCCACCTGATGTACTGCCACCTCCCGGTTTCACTCAGGAAGGTAGGGATGCTAACATCCTAACAGTGCTATACTCGTTCTTCAGGGAGAGGTATGGCTTAGAACCTCTGCACATGCAGGCGCTAGAGTCTTGAAGTGCAAGCAACGCAAGCACTGCTAATCAACACCACCAGTCCACGTTATCGCCCTCTACCGCTACAATACTTAAATCCTTTGAAATAGAACAAGGGGTATGATTTTCTCAAAAATTTTCAAAAAACCCAAGATGGCCGTCAAGCACACTAAATATGTATTTATCCATGACGGCCATGTTTTTTTACGTATCAACTTTCCATGCACAAACTGTAATGGCACTTAGTCCCTAAACATAACACTCAAATTTCAGCCTGATCTGTTTAGTGGTACTGACGAATAAGTCACTCAGGAAAACGAGGTTATCCAAGATGGCCGCGGATACATTTGGCCAATCAAGTTCCCTTGAACAAACTTGGTTCAGCTTCCTTTGAACAAACTTGGACCTCTATGCCCTAAGGATGCTTCCTGCCAAATATAATTGAAATCGGGTCAGCGGTTCTCCAGAAAACATTTTAAATTCCCCATTATTTTAGCATGGGAGTTGTTGGCGGGAAAAAGATACAAGATCGTCACCAAACTGTTTATCCGACTGTTTCGAAAGTGGAAATTTGATATCAGCATACCTAAAAAACTATATAAATCCAATTTCGGGTTCAAAAGCCATCAAATAAAAAATCCAATATGGCCGCCAAACACGCTACATTTTGATTGGTCCACAGCGGCCATGTTTCTTTACATATCTACTTCCCTTGACCAAATTTTTTTGGCCCTTATTCCCTAACCATGTCTGCCAAATTTCGGTCCGATCTGTTCAGTGGTTCTGTAGAAGACGTTTACGCATAAACTAGGTCATCTATGATGGCCGCCAAACTATTCGACGAATCAAGTTCCGTTTCTTTGAGCAAACTTGGATCAGCTCTTGCCCTAGATGATATTTCATGAGTTTTGAATCGATCCCCAAGCGGTTTCGGAGATGATTTTTAAAGATATTTCTAAAAATCCGCCAAAATCAAAAATGGCCGATCGGCTTCGTTTGGACAAACTTGGATCTCTCTGCCCTAAAGATGCTTTTTTGCCAAATATACTTGAAATCGGCCCAGTGGCTCTCGAGAAGACATTAAAAACTTCCCATTAATTTAATATGGGAGCGGGAAAATGATCCAAGGTAGCTGCCAAACCGTTTATCGGACAATTTCGAAAGTGGCAAATTTGAAATCAGAATACCTAAAAAACTACATAAATCCGATTTTGTCTTCAAAATCCATAAAATAAAATAAATTCAAATTGGCCACCAAACACGCTACATTTTTATTGGCGCATGGCGGCCATGCTTTTTTGCCGCATCAACTTCCCTTGGACAAACTTTAATGGCGCTGAGTCCCTAATCATATCTCTCAAATTTTGGCCCGATCCATTCAGCGGTTCTGTAGAAGTCGCCTTTGCGAAAACTAGGCTGCCAAACTATCTGGCCAATCAAGTCCACTTAAACAAACTTGGTTCAGCTCGTGTCCTAGTCCCTAGATGACATTTCATGAGTTTTGAATCGATCCCCCATCCGGTTTCGAAGATTGTTAAAGACATTTATAAAAATCGGCCAAAAATCTGGCTGTTTAAACAAACTTGGATCTCGATGCCCTAAGGATGCTTCCTACCAAATATAATTGATATCAGCCCAGTTGTTCTTGAGAAGTCGTTTAAATAAAAAGTTGACGGACAATGGACGGTCGCCATGGCATGGGATCACTTGACCATTCTGGCCAGGTGAGCTAATACATATGGTCACCATGCCATAGTGATTTCTCTGCTGATAAAATCGCACGGCCACACATGCATCACACATATTTTTCACTTCCACAAAGTAAACAACGTGGTGGAATAACAACATGGTGAAATAGCCAAAACTTTTGTTAATATTTCAGTTGACGACAATGATATCTCCATATTTACACAAGGATGGTCATTATGTCATCTGGGTTCCCAATGACTGTGAGGAACTGGTTGGAAAACTTGTCATGACAGTCACGTAAGTAAGACGATGGGAGAGTCTGTGCGTACGTGTGCGTGCGTGTGCGCACACGTCCGAGTGAGTGTGTGCATGCGTTTGTCCGTGCGTCCGTCTGTGCGCGTGTGTGTGTGGGAGATCAGTTGTACATAATTCTAAAGAAGCATACACCAATTCATAAACCAAATTATTATCCTGTGTTATTACATGTTAACATTGATTAATGCCATTTCAAATTGGCCACCACTTTCTTGTACCCAATCCAAGAATCTTGCTGTTTGTATGCAAGCTTAATCAAAGAGATAGAGCATAGCCTGTATTTAAGAAACACCTTATCCTATTGTCTACAAACATTAACGCAATAATGATTGATCCGGTAAACTCTATGGTCGATGGTTTGTGATCTCGGATTTCCCTTCATATATTTTGCTTTGTTAATGTTATTCTTTTTGCTATTCTTTTCTCAGACACCAAGGAAATCTTCTACACTACAACCTCAGGACACGCTTAATGGCCAATCAACCACAATATTACATTTTCAAAGAGGTCTTCCACACACCTGATTTACGTGAACTTGTGCAATTCTATTCAAACCATGAACTACATGGATCCACAGACGATAAGACTAAATATATGCCCACAAAACACCCCCAATTGAGAACACCTTTGTGCTTCGACTTCTCTGTACTTTAACACATTTGTTCCTTGACAGATTAATGTGACTAGCAATAGAGGATTTTGACACTCAGGTATCTGACAGGTATCTGACACCATAATCAATAGAGATATCCATCAATCATATGACGGCATAATCAACTATGTCACATGTAGGCTGACGTCATAATCAAATACGTCATGAATAGCTTATCTTAGTTCATCATAAACGCGCAATATTCCGCCAATACAGCAACAGCACACAGTCAAATTAGTTCCAAAATATTCAACAGAATGCTGATTAAATAATAACGACATACAATTCGTAGACCTTGATAGTCAAGTTGTACAAATTGTATGCCTTTATTATTTAATAAATATTGTGTTGAATATTTTGAAACTAATTTGACTGGACGCACACCCAGTCAAAGTAGTTTAAAAATAATCAACAGCTTACGTGTTTAGTTTTCTGGTAATTAAGATTCAGAGAGTACGGGGATCGGCCGATCCCAACACAGGCTAGCGTGTGTGGAGCTTAGCTAGAGATGGACGGGACATAATTAACAGTGGATTGTTCCATTACTTCCCTACTTAGCTGACGTCATAATCATTAAAAAAAACACCATAATATAATTCTGTCATGAAAATCGAAGTCAGTCGTGTACTAGCTGTAAATCTTTGCTGGATTTACAATTTAATTATTGTTGAATATTTTGAAACTAATTCGAGCGTGGGATGTTGCTGCCACAGGCAGTAACGGGCCCCAGTCAAAATAGTTTCAAAATATTCAACAGCTTATCTGTACAGTTACTTTGAAATTGTGATTCTGCTAATTCAGGGTTCAAACTATATCAATCGATTCCAACACATACAAAAGGCAGGTGGAGCTTAGCTAGAAATGGACGGGGCATAGTTAGAAATGGATCACTATATTAATGATAAGAAATGTGAGTGTTTTGTTAATCATCATTGCTGTGGTAAATAATAACTAGCATATTGAGGTTCAGGAATCTCAATCGAGGGATCTGATCTGTCACTCAAGTATATGACGCCATACTCAATTGCATCACATGCATGATGACGTCACATTCGTTATGACTTATTATACCCCCATCGCGAAGCAGGAAAAGTCGTTCAAGTGTACAAATTGTGTCTTTCATAAATTTACAATTTACTACACATTCTGTTGAATATTTTGAAACTGAGTTGTCGTGCAATGTGTGAGCGGGGCGTGGGCATAACTAGAAATGAATCCTTCTATGTAGTATTTACAAGACAGCTATACAGACACACGCTTGAATATTTTTAAATTAATGTGACAGAAATTTGCATATAGCCAGCAAATGCTCCCAGTTAAATCAGTTTCGAAATATTTAACAAACGTATTAAATTCTCAATAGTCTTTTGCATTTGGGATATCTGGGACAAATGGTTACCCTTAGATACTCCAAACTCTCAATGAATTGAGAGGAATTTACTTAAATACTTTGACTAAAAAAGGCAATAGCTTCCAGTCCAATTACATTTAAATTATTCAACCTGTATGTCTGTTTCGAAATCTTAGCACAGTGATCTCTAAATACTCAATGGAGAATCTGTCCAACTAATAAATGCAGAAATTAAAATTTGTGCGTGTGTGCGGGTGGGAGTCCGGGTGAGATTGGGTGTTTGACAATTACAGAACGGGTTGCTTTTACCATTCGAGATATCACCAGCTGTCAATAGCTATTAATAAATGATATGCACAACTTGTTGCTGTTTTGGACATCTATATTTTTCCTTTTGTTTTAATTTACTGCCATTAGTATAAGTTTATCCCACAGACGTGAAATGGGTATAATTGTTTTATTTTGTTTACATTTGTTTAGTTACACCTTTGATCTGAAAGGGAAATTCCAGTGAAAATCGGGAATAAGTCAACTAAAAATATACTATGATCCGAAATAGCTTCCGCAAAAGAAATGTAAAATACACTGTTCCATTGCCGAGAAATAATAAAATGAATATGCCAAAAACGCTCGAAAACCGCGAGAAACCGCAAGATTATGACGTCAACGACACACCAGCAAAATATCGCCAGCGCTTTTAGATTTACCTGTTTACTTCGCGTTATTAATTAACCCTTTAATGACCAAATTCTGTCAGGCAAATCAGAATATTTCCTTATTGAATGGCCATTTGCAGGCCAAGCGAAGACTATTTTTGAAAATTGACCACTGGAATGGCTGGTTCGGTTACTGAGACAGTCGTTTTAGTTGTAAATTCTCAAAATAGCCTTCTTTTGACCTGCGTCCTCAACTTGACGATTGCAGAGGCCAGTGATGGGGTGAAATGGTTAAATCGCATCATGTCCGCATGTCAAGCATGGGCTTGCAGTAATAGAAACGATCATGGAAAGGGTACGGAAATTCACATTTTCAGATACCGATCCACAGAAGCATCCGCATGAAAAGGGGCTAACTGAAAGATGGCGTCATAACATCGGCACTGGAGACATTTAAATTTGGAAGACACAAGTTTAGAACATATAGTCTGTAGAGTTTTAAAATAATGTGTCATGCATTTCAAAACAAAAGGCGCGGTACTTAATTTTAATATAACAGAATCAAACTCGACAATTAACGCCGTATTTGCTTGCATCAATTGTAAAACGGGATTTGCAAACCAAAATGAAACGATGTCGCTGATTGCCCGGTCGGTCAATTATAGGCAACCGCTTAGCGGCTTACTTCATAGACGATAGTAGGTGACAGCTAGTAAATAATGACAAGTGTACGCTAGACATAATTAGTAGTTTAGTGCTTTCACACTATTGAAATCCAGCGTTATTAATCATGTATAACGTTTACTCCCAATTTTAAAATAACTATGCAGAGTGTTGAATATTCTGAATTAAATTTTCCTGGAATTATGTTGCAGTGGCTTCCAAACTAATTAGTTTCACACAATAGGCCTATGCAGGGTAAATTTTAAGCTTTCTGCTTTTCTGTCCTTGAAAGGCTTAACTAACTGATCCCAAATTTTTAAATGTTGACCCATATTTACTGCCTGTTGAATATTTTGAAACTGGAATTTGACTGGAAGCAGAAATTGCAATAGCAACAGCTTTCAGAGAAATTACATTCAACATTTATTCAACTAACATATTTTTCAAGAATATGTTGTAGCTGGTTGATCGCAAACACGCTCCTGACATAACCCTTCAATGTTTTAAAAAAATAGAAATTGCCCATAGGAAAACAATTTTTGACAATTTAGCACTACAATGACTGGCGCGATCATCGGGACACTAATTGCACTTTAATTTCCTCCAAACACTGTGGCAAAGTGTCAGTTGTTTAGCCAGTACGCTAATTATCCACGACATGCAAGATTTACCTCCCCTGGTTACGGCTATCCTCGATCGGGCAAACAGAGAAGGCGTGTCGGTGACGTCAGCTGCTTGTCCAAAATGGCGCCTCTATCTACTGGTTACTTTAGCAATTTAAATTGAGGGTATCTTTTTTATTTGTTGGCATAAAATTGTGCTGTTGGTCTCAAATTAATGCGGAAAATTAGTACTTTACGTCAGATGCATAAAATCCCCCAGTGGAATATCCCTTTAAGCTATATTTACGCCTTGTATCGTTTGGGAAACTGGTGCATCACTTTGTGTTGAAGATATGTGCATTTAATTCATATGGCTGTGATAATTATGTTAAGCAAGGTGCTTGTTTACATGCTCAGTAAAACATTAAAGGATAAGCTTATAAATTTACTATTGTTTTAGATTTTATATTTATTTACCACAATATAGAAATTGAATGTGATCTCATACTCGTTTCTGTTTAATAGCAAACTAAAAAAACCACAAATTATCCAGGCGATCAGATGACTGACAGGCAATAAGTGGAAACATAGGCAAGTTCCTTCACTCACTGATTCCGCGTCTTTCGCATGACACATCCTTCGGAGGGGATATAAAGCCGTCGTCCGATTAACCCTTCTGGGGAGGCACCTCAAGATAGGGGCATATGCCTCAAATACATTCGGTGTGAGCGGCCAATAAAACCAACAACCCCACCCCAACCCCCAACCACACACACACACACGCATACACGCACACACACGCACGTCAAAATTATCAAGCAGAAATGTGGTTGCAATACAACCATGAATCTCGCCTTTACGATTTTACAATGAACTATGACGGTTGACGTAAAAACATAAAATAAATATAGAAGGACATTATCAACAAGATGGTCAGGGGCCTGTAACGCTAACATAGACCATTAGGATTTGAACCATTTACATTTAAATACCGGTATACATGATGGATAATTTTCGAAAAATCCAAGATGGCCACCAAAGAAATTGACCATTCAATGTTCTCATTGATATGTTGAAGCCTACCGCCATAAGCTCATTCCACTAATTAAGGGGTAGCGTTTTAAATGGTTCTGTTAAGTTAAAAAAAATCTAAATGGCCACCAAAAATCGACCAACCAAAATTCGGAATCGACGTTCTAGAGCCTACCACTATAGATTCGTTCCAGCCAAATTTGGATAAAATCCACCAAGCGGTTATGGAGAAGATGCATTTTGACGATTTCAGGTAAATTTTTCATAAAATTTATGATTTTCACCAAAAAAACTGACCCATTAAAATTCTGAATAGATGTTCGGGAGCCTACCGTGATAATGTCAGTCTAGCCAACTAGGGTTGAAATCTGTCAAGCGGTTAATGATGAGTAGCGTTTAGACAATTTCCGGTAAAAATTCTGTATATAAGTTCTGAAGCATATCTCCATAAGGTCCTTCCAGCCAAAATAAGTTGAAATCTGCCAAGCGGTTAATGAGGAGTAGAGTATTGACAATTTCCGGTAAATTTTTCATAAAATCTAATGTTTTCTTTAAAAAATGGACCAATCAAAATTATGTATATAATCTCTGAAGCATATCCCTATAAGGTCCTTCCAGCCAAAGTAAGTTGATATCTGCCAAGCGGTTAATAAGGAGATGAATTTTGACAATGTCCGGTAAATTTTTCATAAAATCATAGGTTTTCACAGAAATAAATTGACAAATCAAAATTATGTATACATTTTCTGAAACCGAAAGCGTTAGGGTCCTTCCACCCAAATTATGTTGAAATCCACCAAGCGGTTAATGCGGAGTAGTGTTTTGACAATTTCCGGAAATTTGTTCATAAAATGTCAGATTTTCACACGCACGCACGCACGCACGCACGCACGCACGCACGCACGCACGCACGCACGCACGCACGCACGCACGCACGCACGCACGCACGCACGCACGCACGCACACACACTGGATGACGGATGGCAGGCGGTGGCTATGCATATCAGTGACCTTGACCTGTGACCTTGTGACCAAAACATCATTGTGTGATGCCGTGACGTTATAAGGAGGCATATGTCCAAGTTTGGGTCCAGTATGATTAACCAAACCTGAGATATAAACAGAAAAGTCGAACTAAACGGAAAATGTTAAAGGAACGGAAAAGAGAAATAACAAATGATGTTTATTGGTAATCTCATACAATATTAATTACACTACCATCGGTAAAAATGGAAATGAATCGGGATTATTTGCTCAAAAGTATTTACTAAATCTAGGAGCGCTTAACTTTGAACCAATTAGTGAGTAAGCTGGTGCTTCTCACTCGGCCGTGTGCCAACTGTGTGTGCCGCTATACCGTATAGGCTTACCTGAATAAAATGAAAGCGCACCTGAATATAGTTCAGTAAGAGGTATGAATAGTCTATAGAGAGATTAACTCACTAATGCTAATTCACTATTGATCCGTTTGAAAACGTTAATTTTGAAATTTATTTTTTCTGGTGGAACCAACAAGTTTCGGTCAAAATGATTTCAAAATACGCTGCTGGTTTCCAAGGTCGCAATGTGATGCCTGCTGAATATTCTGACATTCGCGTGACTGAGTGTAGACCCTGTCTCTGGAAACAACGGCTTTCAGTCAAATAGTTTTAAGACTAGATAGTATTTTACCTGTAGGGCTACAGTTAATCAGCTTAGCGCGAATATAACTGAGCTTATATGACCGGCTGTAGCGGGTATTATTTAGTCGCTTTGCGTACACCTGAGGGCATGGGTCCAACTTCGTCACTACTGGGTCCCCGCCAGAACGCCATAAATGGTATTTAGCTGCTTTTTTCTAATTATTCTGATTTATTTCTATTTTTCACTGGTGTGCATAGGTTGATTATTATATAAAGCTGTTATTCAAGAGCATATGTTATTTCCCTTTACCTTTTCTTTAATTGTCCTTAGGCACTAATGATATCTCCCAAATTCGGGCCCAATTCATTCAACGATGCTGGGGAAGAAGTCGTTTTCGTGAAAATTAGGTCATCCAAGATGGTCGCCGAATGATTTAGCCAATCAAGTTCCCTTAAACAAACTTGGTACAGCGCTTGCGTTAGATCATATTTCATGACTTTTGAATCGATCGCTGAAATGGTTTCGGAAAAGAAGATTTTTAAAGACGTTTCTAAAAATAGGCCAAAACTGGCTTCCTTCGAACCAACTTGGACCCTGTGTCTTAAGGATGATTCCTGTCACATATACTTGAAATCAGTCCAGTGGTTCGCTAGAAGGCATTTTATATTTCCCATTGCATTAGTATGGGAGCTTTTGGTGGGAAAACGATCCAAGATGGCCACCAAAAGGTTTATCCGACAGTTTCGTAAATGGCAAATCAGATTTGAAATCAGAATACCCAAAAACATATATAAAACTATTTTCGGCCTCAACATCCATCAAATTATAAAAAAATCCAATATTGATTGGTCTACGGTGGTTATGTTTTTTGACAGATCAACTTCCCTTGAACAAACTTTAATGGCTCTTAGACCCTAATTATAGCGGCCAAATTTCGGCCCGATTAGTTTATCAGTTATGGAGAAGTCATTTTCGTGAAAACTAGGTCATCCAAAATGGCCACCGAACTATTTGGCCAATCAAGTTCCCTTGAACAAACTTGGCTCAGCTCTTTCCATAGATCTATTTCTTGAATTTTGAATCGATGCCCCAAGTGTTTTCGGGGAAGATTTTTAAAGATATTTTAGAAAATCAGTCAAAATCCAGGATGGCCACCGGGCAAATTGGCCGATTGGGTTCGTCTGAACAAACTTGAATCTCTATGCCTAAGGATTATTCCTGCCAGATATAACTGAAATGGGCCCAGTGGTTATTGAGAAAAAGACATTTTAAATTTCACATTGCTTTAGTATGGGAGCTTTCGGTGGGAAAATGATCCAAGATGGCCGCCAAACAGTTTATCCGACAGTTTCAAAAATGGCAAATTTGAAAACAAAGTAACCAAAAACATATATAAAACCAATTTCGGCTTGAAAATCTATCAAACAAAGATCCAATATAGCCACCAAACATGCTACATTTTGATTGGCCCACGGCAGCCGTGGGTTTTTTTACGGATCAACTTCCCTTTCATGAGCAAAATTTATTGGCCCTTAGTCCCTAATGATATCCGCAAAATTTTGACCCAATTAGTTTATCGGTTCTGGAGAAGTCGTTTTTGCGAAAGCTACGTCATCCAAAATGTCCGCCAAACTATTTGGCCAATCAGGTTCCCTTGAACAACCTTTGTTCACCGCTTTCCCTAGATGATATTTCATGAATTTTGAATCGATGCCCCAAGTGGTTTCGGAGAAGAACAAATTGGCCGATTGGTTTCGTTTGAACAAACTTGAATCTCTATACCCTAAGGATGATTCCTGCCAAATATAATTGAAATCAGCCCAGTGGTTCTTGAGAAGTTGTTTAAAGGAAAAGGTGACGGACAGACGACGTACGGTCGCCATGGCATAAGCTTTCAGGCCAGGTGAGCTAAAAACAAGTTTTTACCATGGTCACAGTGACCTTGACCTTTGATCTTTTGACCTCAATGTAATTTTGTGATGTCAGGTCATTATAAGGAGGCATATACAAGCAAACACATTTTTATCAAGTATACTTGGACAACTCAAAGATGGTATTCATTAAGTGATGAGAATTACGTAATTTTATGTGAAAAATTTGACCACATGTTGGTGACATCGCAAAAATAACGAGAAATCTAAAGGTACACATTCACACCAAAATGCTTTAAGATAAAATTGTTAAAATTGTATACTTTTAGAGGCTTAAATTCTGTACTTATATGTAATGAAATGAAATAAAGATTAACATATGATGGTTTCATTCAGTATAAATTAACATAATAATTCTACTTGTGAATTTGAATTAAGGACTCGTGTCTCTAATTCAATTTTATAGGTTAAAAAATTATATTAATTTGTATGAAATGAAATCATCGTATGCTAAGATTGGTTTCGTTTCCCTAAATCGAGGCACATAATTTAAGCCTCTAAAAGTATATAATTTTTAGGACTTATCTTGAAGCATTTTGTTGTGAATATGCACCTTTAAGTTCTGATTCATAATTATGATGTGATCATTGTGGCGGTCAGCATTGATTATCATAGTTGGATATGGTTTATGGTTTGCCTTTGAAACGTGTAACAAGGTTTATACACCCTATATCCTTATTAAACTATTTGCTGAATTAAATCTAACTTCAACCAAGTCTTGTATTTTCAAGAAGTAACGATCACGTTTCTCTAGTCTGCCGGAGTTTATGAAAAATAATGGACTTTGCATATATATATATATGCATATTGTGGTTGTCGGATTGCGATTCACCACTGTTGATATTGGTATATTGCATTCCCATGCAGAATTTTCACATGCCAGAACAGAATATAGCTGCTTTTTGACATCCATGGAACATCGGCTTTTGCATCCACAACTGATAAAATTAAGAAGGGATTTTGGTGCGACTGGTCGCGAGTAGTGATTGGTCTCAAGCAATCATTCCTTTCCTCCCATCCCCATTCCGCCATCCCCAATCCGTCGGATTCAGAGGGATTCGCAGCCAATGCTGAACTTGTAAGTAGACTCTCACAGACCGTTGTCTTGCATCCACACTGGTTGGCGTGAGGAAAGGTGGAACTACGCAGTGAAGTATTGGCTACTGTACATCATTTGGTGTGTGGCGATAATCATGTAATGTGAATGTGCCATCTGCTCCATACAAAGCCAATATAAGACAGTCGCCTGCTACTGCAATTTCAAATGGATTACTAAATTTGTTCGTGGGTACAGCAATCAACTCGTGGTGATAAGTTGATCATAAGACCTTAAGGATGGTCCTCTTCCATTGTTTGAAAATGGAAGAAGTGGTAAACATCCACTTATGGCATGTATCACCAGTAAAGGTTTACTTGCAAAACCAAGTGAATCTTGTATTTCTGTTATACAAAGATGCATTCCATTGTGCACAAGGACGACAAACATCGTGAGCAGGTTTGTATCTGTTCCTAAGAAAACCATGTTGTCCCGGTCATGAGCAACAAGATCAATCACAGTTCTAACAACTAACGAAATTCAAGCAGAATTTCTATTGATAACCATAACCGTTTACTAGGAAATCTGCTTGGGAAGACCTCTTTGGAAGATCAAATTCAACATGTATATTGGCTGAAGATCGACTTATCGAATGGCAAGTTTTGCCCTTGCGTCTTAGTTGAATTTGACCATTTGCATCGATTGAAGATAATATGGACATTCGTTCCAAAATGGTTCAATATATAAGTGGACACGATTCATGAAGTGGTCTATTTTCGGTTCCGGGGCATCTTTTGACAAAATTGGAAATTTCGGATATGTTAGTTCTTAACAATAGTAAGCATAATTTAATCAAAAATGTGATTATTAAACACGCTACAAGCACAATACTAACACAAATTACATTGAAATAAGTGGAAAGCAAGTTACTTTAATGCTAGATTTCTCTGTGTTCACATCTTTCACTTTAAATTGAACTTTAAAATTTATTATTTATAAAATACTTACAGGATTAACAGCCAATACATTGGGCAACAACATACTGCAACTATAATGGTATATCACTTAAAGCATCTTTCAGTAGTAGAAATTTAAAAGCAGAAATAAAAAATGCTGTAGGCGGAAATTTAGATTATAACAACACTAATTCTACATTAGACAATAGCCTCCACTGTGTACTCATTCTAGAGAGTAAAACGTGTGTTATGGCTTTTTACATTTAACTGATCAAAATTTGAGAAAAGAATTTAAATTTACTCTCAAAAAGCAGCTCTTCAATAATTTGGTGGAATATTAAACATGCATTGAATGCAAAATCGGCATGCACTTTTGTAAATGGCGCAGGTGCATGACGACCCACTTGGCTATCAACGCGACCATTTGCAGTTAGCGCACAGCCCATTTGAAAATAGGTTATCGGTGCACTCGTTTGTAAATGGCACACTTCACATATGCCAATATTAAACGTGCTTCAATAAGCAATACATCTATCCACTCATTAATTCTGTCTTGATGATCCTTTAAGGGATCCATTCAGTTGTTCAGCCACGTCTCTCCGTATTTATGAGTGTGTTCATTCAAGCATGTGTTTGTTGCTTATTTGTATGTTAGTTCGTTCATTCACTCCTTCCTTCAATCGATTACCATTAGTCAATCAATCTGTATCCATCAGAAAAAGAATGAGCCTGTATGGTCGCGATTTACAAAGTAGTCTATTTTCAAAATTGTACATGGGTGGTCATTTTCTAATTGCTATAACTACATCAGTTTAAGAGGTGTTATGACATGTGAGGTGACAAATGAAAGAAGTGATTAAAACTATGTAAGAATATTTATTATATGTGGATGCAAACTTGTCTAATTCTTCTGAGTGTTTTAGATAACAGGGTGAAATCTGTATAATGTCTCTGAAAAAACGTGTGTTACATTTTGTTCTCACTAAAGTGCAGCATGCATGAATCTATTTCTTGAAGACTTAGACATAACATATGTATATGGTCCTAAAGGTTAACTCATGAGCATTTCAAAAAGTACCTTTTAAAAACCAAAATCATATTGTATTTAGGTGCTATAATAATTTGAAAAAAGGTGGTGCATGATTTTTGAAGATAAATTTTGGGTGTTACATTTTGTTCTCACCCGGTTAATGATGTGAGAGTCTCAAGATACAAAGCGTGAAACATTACATCTTTATATTTTCTTAAACTATACTTTATGAGCATTCTAAAAATATATAGTTTTTGTATACTTTCTCAACTTGGTATGAAATTGTATCACATTTATGAAACTACTTCCTTAACCGGAAGCCAAGGTTACAGTATTATCTGCTCTTGTTTAAATGATTACTAGGAACAGTTATAAGGTTTATCTGATGGAATTTTGTGCTGTTATTACATCTCGGATAATGTACCACGAAATGCATATATCATATCCTGAATATACGACACCAGTGAGCAACATGCTAAAAAAGATTCGTAAAAACTAGTTTGAAGCGGAACCGGTTACATCTATATTTCACCCTGCTAGCTATAACACTCAGAAGAATTAGACAAATTTGCCTCCACATATAATAAATATTCTTACATAATCAGCATCATTTCTTCTTTCATTTGACACCTCACATGTCATGAGACCGCTTAAACTGATGTAGTTATAGCAAAATAGATGACCACCCATGTACATTTTCGAAAATAGACCACTTTGTGAATCGCAACCAACCGGATGCGAGAAGTGTGAAAACTCCATCAAGCACAAATTCCGTTGGAATGCTGCTTTGTTCCACTGACATGGACTTTTGGCATAAACTCCTCCCATGCTGTTACATCTATGTTATCAGATAAATCAGATTGGGGAGAATTGCCCTATAATAATGCGGCAGCTTCTAACATCAGCTTTGTTAGTGAAGAAGATGTGTGTGAAACGCTCGAGCATAGGTATGCCCAGTTAAATCATGTGAACAACTGCTCCGGGTGTGTACAGTTTTCAACAATTCTTCTAGTCTGCTGCACGATACTATTGATCTGATTGTGCCCATAATTGACATCAGCAAGTGGAGGCCTCCAAGTCGAGCAAATATTTTCAACAGATCTTTCGAAGAAAGTGCAATCGAATCTCAACAGCTTTTACGCATTTTGGCTGATGAAAGGTGACCAGAGAAATATTCAATTCATGTTTCTCACATTGGTTTTGAGCAAATTTTAGAGTTGTGCAGTTTGTAATCATATCAGAAGGATTTGTTTCTGAATGGTAAAATTTCAACTCTGCTTATTTCATGCAAATCGTCCCATGTTGTAAGTTCCATAAAGCCAGTCCATGAATGGCACGTAATATTAAGAGCATGACTTAACAGCCAGACAGCCTTTAGAAGTAATGTCTTAACACTCAACGCACACTGACATAACTTAGAAAGATCTTTCATTTTAACCATGTCCAATAATGTTTGGAACTAAAATACTATTGACTTATCAGGATATATCCGAACGAACCACTGCAGATTAAAGCTGATGCATGTGGGATCAGAGGATTCAAGTTAATTGAGGACACTTGCTGTGTAATGCACATTAGTTCTTTTTAGGGTCCACATACTGATTCATGTACCATGTATTTTTCAGTATGTTGCCACTCGGTTTCTTTAAATGCCAATACATTTGAATGCGCCTTGAGAAGTTATCACAATCCTATCCTTATAATGCAATTCAGTTTCTATTTGAGATATTGGCATTGTAACCATCCTGTCCATTATAATGTTGTTCCAGCACTGTTACAATTTCATTCAGTGAGTACTGACACTCATCGTCGCTTTCTAGGCATGCACAGGCACAGCTTTGTCAATGACGCGACACAGATCTATGTCGCCTTCAGGAAAATCTTTGTGCAACACTCATGATGATACCGTGCTTCTATAGCCACCATATCACAGACATCTTCATTTCGTGTAAGGACATCTCTACACCAGATATCATCACGTTCCTGTGCATGGGCTCGGACAGGGGTAAAAAAACTTTAGCATTGCAACTTCATGAACTTTTCAGCGCCGGCCAACAGTACATTTTTGTGGGACATAAGCAGTTTCTCCATAAAACGTCGTAGTAATTAAATGCAGACTCGTCCGATCTGAGTCTTGGGTTTTTGTCTCGTGTATCATCTGACCAAATTATTCGTTGAGACGCTTTCTTTTAATGATGACCAGGGTTGGGGTCAATTCCAATTGGAATTGGAATTGATCAGTCAATTCCAATTCAATTCCGGAATTGGAATTAGAATTGATAAATATGAGGACTCTGGAATTGGAATTGATAAATTTTAAGACACCGGAATTGGATTTGAATTGACCGGAATTGATAAATTCCAATTCAATTCCAATCATATTTGTTATAGATTTACTGGACATTGTTGGCTATAAAATGTACATGTAATATCTGTAAATTATACACTGCTCTTTATATGCCCTTAATACATTTCATCCTAAATGATCTATATGATACCATTTACCACATTTCATTCTATATGCAGGTTGATATTTATTATGTCAGCTGTTATTAGATGTTTATTGAATATTTTAAAATTAATTTGACTGAATACTTTTGTCTCCTATGGCTGCAACAGTCTCTATTAAAATTAATTTCAACAACTTAGTTATATGTCTGGTTTGAAGACTAGAATTTGAGATACTGATAATTCAGTGATGAGCAAGTTAGCCCGTAACCATTTACCACATAAGCCAGCCAAAAACCCTGCAATGAGTTTGAGAAATGTCTATTGGCAATAGAAGGCTATTTTTGACAATTTACCACTGGAGTGGCTATCTGGATAACTGAGCCAGTAATTAGTGGTAAATTTTCAAAAATAATCTCTCACTCTGAATTGACAAAATAAAGATCTGATAAATGCTATGAACTTTAATACATTATTGAATTAACTCAATTCTCCCCTGACCAGTGACCAATTAAAATTTTATCCTGTGAGCATTGTACCTCCTTTATTCAATCAATCCCTCTGATCTTGCAGTACATTACAAGATTATTGCCCTGTAATTATACCCTCATACATGACAAAGGAATCATTGAACAAACACCCTCTGTGAAATATCTCAGCTTTTAAAACACAGACACCTGGACTAGAGGTGTTATTCAAACTCTACATACATGTGCTCAGTACTCTCACCCAGTACTGTACTATATAATATTGTATTCTAATGCTTTTTAATGCAAACATTTATAAAGCAAGGTTTCTATAATAATTAGACATGGCATTAACCTTTAGTCATATTCATCAGAAAAAAACTCGCCATTAAGCTATAATTAAGTGAAATGAACTAAAAATAAGATCTGCTGAATGTTGACCTTTTGGACAATAATATGACTGAAAGATATAACTACGTATTGGAAACAACAATTTTTATTCTAATTGTTTTTAATATTAACAGAGAAGCCAGACAAAAATGCCTTCTGCACTGGTATTGCGAATCATACACATGCTAAGCGACTATTTTTGAAAATTTACCAGTGGCATGACTGATTCCATAACTGAACCAGTCATTGCATTGATAAAAAAATTTTTAATAGTCTTCTCTTATCCTGCAAATGATGAATCTAGTTTTTCTTGGCCAATCTTGGGCAATAAGGGGTTAAAATATAACAATGTTGATCTAAGTAAATATTGATATGGAATTGGAATTGGACTTTGAATTGATCAAATGGACTCGGAATTGGAATTGAACTTCTCTGGGTGGAATTGGAATTGATAAAAAGAATTGATGTGGAAACGGAATTGGAATTGATAAGATGAATCGAGGTGGAATTGGAATTGGAATTGATACAATGGAATTGACCCCCATCCCTGATGATGACACTTAGCCGCATGTCTTCCTGCAGTCGCTATGAACTCTCAAACTCTGTAACATATTAAGGTCTCCAATCTTCCCATTTTCACACTTTTCATTTGGTGACTCGAGATTTTTCTGGCCCATGCAACCAATAAGTATCAGATCATTCTTAGGTTCCTCTCCGCCATCACAAAAACACACACATCCAGCATGGGCCTTAATATAAAGAACAAAACAAGCTTCAATTAGATCTCCGATTATGATGGCTTCGCCCACCATTAATCTTTCTTCATTCTTAAAGGTGCATAGTCACATCAAAATGCTTGAAAATATAGTTGTAAAAATTGAATCCTTTTAGAGGCTTAAACTGTGTCGCTAGATGTAATGAAACGAAATCAATCTTATCATACAATGATTTCCTTACGGAGAAATTAATAAAATTTTCTAAGTTATCAACTTGAATTAGAGGCACGAGTCCTAAATCATATTCATAATTACAAAAAATCTAATAATTTATATGGAATAAAATCACCATATGGTAAGATGTATTTCGTTTCGGTACATTAAGGTACACTATTCAAGCTTCTAAAACCATACAATTTTAACAATTTTATCTTCAAGCATTTTGGTGTGAATATGCATGATTAAATATCTATATCATCTCATTACATCATATCTTTCCAGCATATAGTGTTCGTCAGTCTTTATACCTTTGATATTATTCAATGGGACAACATCATCCAGGAGCATTAAGTCAAAATGTGGAAGAAATAGTACTGAGATTTTTCAGGATCATTAGATATAGTAACTTTTAAGGGTAGGGGTAGCTTATTACCGATTCTGGTGGCAAAACACTATCACGCCATGTCTTACTTGGTGTCTGTTTGCGCAGGAAGTGTATGGAGTTTTATAGATAAGATTGGACTCACAAAAATCTGAAGTGCTGGATGTGCATGCGTTTAATTGATGGACTTTGTTTGAAAGAGCAATAAAAACTTGCTCACATGTATATGGTCAATATCATGAAATAGGAAAAATAGACTTATGCTATGCAAATATGTTTCTTCTGCATTTTATTGAAGCACAGTGTCGATAAAAATATTTGAGCAATATTCCTTTTACTTTTGAAATTTTGAAAAAATTGTGTTAATAAAAATGCTCACTTCTGAGCCTGGAACTTTTGATATGTACACAATCTCTTTAGTACAATTTTTTTTCCTACTTTGGCCTTTTTTGTACCTAATGCTCCTGGACTAGCTGTATGAAGTTACAAAGCACAAACTGCATTTCTGACACACAGTGGTGCATACAAATTTAGTAAAGTGCCATTTGCTTTTAAGAATGCCCGTATTGTGTTCGCTCACTTCAGGACAGAATTATACAGATTGTTTATGTTTAGCACTAGTTCCATCAATTAAATAGTGTCATATATACCATAACCTACACAATTCACTTCTTAGAGACATCTGAAACTACATGAACATCAAGTATTGATGGACAGCCAACCTGTTATATTAGCATACACAGAAAATACATGATCACTCTTATAGAGCAAACACAATATACTTACATATGTACATGCCTTATGCATGTTTCTCCTGTTCTATGCCCATCATATTATTGCCATCCCTTATTTGCATGTGCATATACAGTACATGTCCATGCACATTGATGTAGCCCTATTGCCGTAGTACAGTACAGTGACTAAAATTGTCCGTAATTTATTTTGGTCAGAATACAAGGTTATAACACATTGACAAGCAACTACATGGACGTGTGCTGCAACAATGTCATGCTTACTGCTTGTGGATGCGAGGTGCAGTTGCAACCATGTTATCTCATCTGTTGTTATTGCATTATGTGAATAATGCATGTAGATAGGCTGATCCCCACTATCACCGATATCCACCCCACCAGCAATGACTCAATGTACAGAAGTATGTGATGGCCCTGACAAAAAGACTACCTTTATACAATGCAACCTGCGTATCCTTGATACTGTATAACTGTAACATATGGGCAGCTCCAAAGGCAGCTTTAGACAAACTTGATGGCTGTCACTGCAAACACCTATGCACAATCGCCTGACACCCATGGCCAGACAGCATAATTTCCAATGATGCACTATACAAGATGTATAATACATCGCCTGTCTCCGCAAATGTCGCCCTGCAAAAATTGTTTACCTTTGGCCATGTGCTAAGGATGCCAGTGGACACACCAGCATATAGAGCCTTGGAATTCGTACTACTGGGAGCCAGCAAATACAAAGCCAGGTGAGGACATCATCGCAAAAATCTGTTAAGTGTGCTACAGGGTGACCTCAAGAAAGCAGGACTCATAACAATCAAACCAAGAATGGATCTGAGGAAGCTAGAGTTTGGCTGAGGACAAGACACAGTGGAAAAAGCGAAGGAGAGATTGCAGCTGCAGGATGTTTCTACTACTACAGCCGCAGAATACAGTAATAGAACATACATATGACAGTCTGTTGATATACTGTATTTCGTATATTTGAAGCCCATGGTCCAATACAATCCCACCCCCGAACATTGACATATGAGCTCCAATGATTTCTAAGTAGTTTCAAAACATATTAGAAGCTCACCCATAACTCAGCAGGCTGTATCGGGAAAGGATTTTAAGAACAAGTTTGTAGGAATAGCGAGTATAATAATAACAATCATGTCACGGGATCGCTCTACTTTACATCGATCTCTGCCCTGACACATTCCCTGCCCACTAGAAATCAATCGGATTTGTATATCTCGGTCACCCATTAGATTACTGGGTCATTCCATATAAGGACCAAAATTTTTGAAATCCATCAAGTCATAGTTTCAAATTTCCTTCAAACTTTGTCAGAGTAAGCATATGTATGTATTAACAGGAAATTCCAAGTATTATAGTGAAAGGTCAAATACTTTTTGAAAACTGGCCTATCCAATACCCCCTGCCTAAAATTGACACAAATTTGTAACAAAATTTCTATGTTTGAGGCTTCATATCTCACCGACTACAGTGCTCACAATACTAGGTTTTTATTTTAACAGTCTGGTCACCATAGTTCGAGAAAATCACAAGCATTTTGTGCTGACCTGTTTTAGGCATGTATTAGGGGTCGTCAAAAATGCCAAAAAATGTGCTTTTTCATATTTTAATCCAAATTTGGTGATGCCGTAAAATGTATTTGTATTTGGTTTACACAAATGATTTCTATCCTGTTAACTAGAGCTACTGCTACTTTAGTGATATTTATTACCTAATGGCAAGATATGCTCCGCAAAAATTTTGTGGGAGCCATACCCCCACCCCTGTTCGCCAAAATGGGGTGACTTCATAACATCTTTTTTCAAAATAACCCCTTTCAATTTTTTAAATATTTTGGTGAATGTTATATATATGGTCAATGGTTACAGGGCCAAAAGGTTCACTCTTACATTTGTTTCCTTTTAGAGCTATGGCAAATACAAAATCTGATATTTTTTCAAAAACTTGTATGATATTCGATTTTGGGGGGTTAATAATTTTAAAAGTATACAATCTAGAAGTATGAAACAAGAGATGTAGCGCATTTCCCTGCCTTATTAAAAGAAACAACCAGCATTTCCCTTTTACAAAATAGATAAACATGGATTTTAGAGATGTCAAAACCTTACTTTGTTAAAATTTGACATTTTTGTGGGTAAACTACAAGTCATTATTCAACAACATTTTCAATGGGAATAACATATTGCCTGGAGAATATTTAAAAAACAATTTGACTATAAGTTGTTGCTGACTTAGCCATCAATAATTTTCAGTCAAATCATTTTCAAAATATACACCAGGTACAGAGTTTGTCCTGTAAGCTGGTCGAGCTGCAACAGCTCATCACTCAGTCTTGAGTTATCCAGTGTTAATAAAGACTGAGAGATTTCATATCTAGAGAAAATAACTCAACCTTCAGAGCTTTGTATATAATTAGGTCAATTGCTGTAATAGACATAGGTAGTGAGGTGATATTGATTAGTCACATGGTCTCAGTTTTTCTCAGAGATCTGCATGCAAGTATTGCTATCAACAAGAGTTCAGTCAAGCATTTTAAGTGATCAAGATTAGGCAGCATGACCAGTGAAAGTGTTTAATAATTACTGTTTTGAAACATTGACATTGTTGCTGATACACAAATGTTTAGATATTTACTTTAGAAATTTAATAATTCACTATACATTTTAATGATAAATTAGGCCTTTTAATTTGAAAAGTGTAAACTTTGACTAGGACACGTTGCACAATGGCTGAATTACCAGAGACATTTTGTTCAGTTGGACGTCTCACTAATGATAAATGTCATAAGTTTACGGATAAATGCTCTGTAAATGATGTTGTACAATTGACGGCTACAGATAAAACACTTGTTGCAATGAGAAGCGGCCAGAGTGAGAATAGTTTAGAAACAGTGTGCTGTTGCCACAAGAAACACTATCTGCATATATTCCCGATGATGAAGCAGAACACTTCATGTTGTGATCCCCTAAAAGTTCACAAAAAGCTTATTAAAAAGGGACTAGTTAATATAGATCAAGAAATTGTGGCATTAATACAGTCGAAAACTAGAGAGAGAAAACAACCTGGCCAAAAGATTTGCCATCATTGTTTGCAGAAAATTAATAACCTGACAGATTGTAGTGACAGTGAACCGGAATCAATGGCCATAGCAGATACTTTGTACAGTAATGCTGAATGCCTCAACTCTAGTTTCTCAGCAGTTGGAGTTTCTCCCCTAAAGAGTGTCCATTCAGAAAGGAAAGTATCATATGGTAAACGAAAAATCAAACAAATGGCAGAAGCAACAACAAGTCACGTGGCATCCCACCTAGGTTTTCCACCTAATAAATTAGTTGCCGACACTTCACAAACTGAATGTACATGTGATTCTAAGTTAGATGTGGACTACTTGGTATCGAACATGAATGAAAAACTGTCTGTGTCATCACGAAATCAAAAGATACAAGTATTGACTATTACACCTAAATCATAGTCGATAGATAAAACTGTTCAGGTTTTTCAGGCATGTGGTGTTACGCGTTATATGGTGAAACAAGCCAGACAACTTGCGCAGAATGATGGAATTTACTCGCTGATCGTGAAACCTTTAAAAGAAATAAGCTTGATCAGCATACACTAGATAGTGTTATTAACTACTACCAAGATGATAGTGTATCTAGGCTATTACCCGGGAAAAATGATTTTGTTACTATAAGAATTTGTGGTACCAAAGAACATAAGCAAAAACGGCTAATCCTGACAAATTTGAAGGAAGTACATGCTAATTTCAAAACAGAAACTGGACTTAAAATGGGTTTCTCTAAATTTGTTGAGTTAAGACCCAAATGGTGTGTAACTGTTTCTTCTAGCGGCAGCCACAAAGTTTGTGTATGCGAAAAACACCAAAATGTAACTGTCTTTGAGTGACTATGTTGGTGCATTGTATGACAAAAATTGGTGGTTTGGCATAGTGTTAGAAATTAGTCTAGAAAATGAGGACTGTCTCATTTCGTTTATGAAGCCGCATGGACCAGCTCGATCCTTTAGTTGGCCAAGGCGCACAGACCAGTGCTGGGTTCCTTTTTGTGACATTCTAAGTAAGGTGTCAACACCATTGACAGCAACTGGTCGGCAGTACACTTTTCCACAAACTGATATCGACTTTATAAATGGACTATTTAAATAATTTGGAGGAGCGGTATATGCTAGATCATGTACCGTATCATCAATTATTGCTGAGGTATGTAGTATTATGTACTATCTCTTAACACTTTTATATTATATCATGTGTATTAACCAATGCCTGTCTCAGTTTATTAAATAATTCCATGAAATGGGTGACATTTAGGCATACTTTAGTATGAGAGATTACACATATTGGCCTGGTCGCAGTGTGTCAAAATTGTCTATAAATGGCCATAGAAGTCCATGTAGCTGTACTAATATGACCATAATATACCATTCAATGTCCACCTATGATGAAAAAGTATCTAAAATGCTAAAGTGGAGATATTTTAAACTTTTTAAAACAAATTAGATTGTCGCGAAATATGTCAAATTTTAACAAAGTCAGGTCTTTGGGTCTAGAAAATCGATGTTTATGTATTATATAACCAGGGAATGCTGATTGGTTCTTCTAATATAGCAGGAGAACTGGTTGTATCGCTTGTTTCATGCCTCTAGGCCCTATAATTTTAAAATTATTAACCCCCAAAAATGGAATATCGTACAAGTTTTACAAAAATATCACATTTCTAATATGCCATATCTCCAAAAGGGAACAAATGTAAGAGTGCAAGTTTTAACCATGTAACTATTGACCATATATCTACCATTCACCAAAATAAAATAAAAATTGAAAGGGGTTATTTTGACTTAATAGGCGATGAAGTTGGCCCTCTTTTGTGAACAGGGGTGGTGCATTGGGCCCCCCCAATTTTTTGATGAGCAAACCTTGCTGTTAGTCAGTAAATATTACTAAGCTAATATTAGCTCTAGTGAACTGGGTAGAAATCATTTAGTTACAGCAACTATAATATACATTTTACTGTATCACCAAATTTTGTTGAAACAGGAAAATTAGCTGTTTTTAACGTTTTTGGTGACCCCTAAAACACATCCAAAACAAGTCAACACATATTGCTTGTTATTTTCCTCAAGTATGCTGACCAGAGCATTAGAATGAAACGATCTAGTATTGTAAACAGTATATTGGATGAGATATGATGTCTCAAACATTGGATTTGTACTTGAAACTTTTGTCAATTTTAGCATAGGGGTCTTTGAGAGGGCATTTTTCAAAAAGTATTTCACATATCAGTTAAAAAATTGTGTTGCTCAACTAAAACATCCATATGCTCACACTGAGAAGGTTTGAAGGAAATCCGTGACTATGAGTTGACGGGCATTGATCCATCTTATACGGAATGACCCTACTACTAATTGTAGTAGGTCACCCATGTTCAAAATATAATAAAGTTTATTCCAGTCTTGGCATGATAAATACCTTCCTTACAAAAATATTTTAAGACCAAATGTATGTACCAACCAAGCAGTCTCTTGTATTGCACATTAATTTTGCAATGATGACTGGCATTAAATGATCCAAAACGGAATTAAGTCATATGACAAAAATTGCTTGAGTCTGAGAAGTAAAATGAGATAGACTGCTTATGTTGGTGAGCTGCTGGTCCTTTTGTGATTGGAGGTGTGTTGTTCTCGTGAGATCTCTTATGCTAATGGGACTTTGTTATCAAATGGGTACCCATTATTTAGATCAGACCTAAAGTACAATAGTCAGTTACTATCGCGCAATGATAATATATAGCAAGTTTCGAGTCCAGAATATTTTTATCCGAGTACTCGCTTTAAACCTCTTTTGTGATTGGAGGTGAATCATGTGATTTATAACTTTTCGCGATGCCATTTTATGTCAAATTCAGGATTAATTTTGATGTAATAAATGATCTTTATTACAGGATTTTTTTATTTAGGAGCTCCAATTTAATAATTTAAGTTTAACTGAGAGTATTCCAAACTATACATTTAACACATGTACATCTCGCTGAATGACCAAGTTAGCAGAAGTGCTATCCAAGCTATCCAAGTGCGCTGGAGTTTAGTTAGAAAATAGTTTTACT
The DNA here is from genome assembly GCA_034401795.1 of Chaetoderma sp. LZ-2023a. Classification (NCBI taxonomy): domain Eukaryota; kingdom Metazoa; phylum Mollusca; class Caudofoveata; order Chaetodermatida; family Chaetodermatidae; genus Chaetoderma; species Chaetoderma sp. LZ-2023a. The sequence continues at coordinate 91,688,804 of CM067371.1, forward strand.
GAAAGTCATTGCTGCCTTAGGTACTAACAAATTTCAATCAATATAGATACATGTCAGAGCACATAAGACATATCTTAAATATTTAGGCAGTGGAGGAAAACAAGAGGCCCAATGGGCCTGTATCGCTCACCTGGAACATTGGCATATCAAACTAATCTTACTTAAGTTTTACATCTATCGGTGTCACTTCCAATGACTTTCAGTCAAATGATTTAGTTTTCGAGATATTGACAACAATCTCTGGACTGTTTTTTTTGCATTAGTGATTTTGAACAATGTTTAAGTGAAAATAGATGATATCAGTGCTAACAACAGCTGGTTTCTTAACTGTCTCACTGCTGCAAGCCAGTGCAGCCAATATAATTTCAATTTTCAAAGGCTCCTGACTTGTTGAATATTTTGAAAACAATTCGACTTAAAGTTGTTGGTGGCTTAGCCACCAACAACTTTCAGTCCAATTGTTTTCAAAATATTTATCACGTTCAGAGATATAACCTTTGGAATATGTTGTCTGCAAAAACTCAGTCAGACGCTTACTAGAGGTTTAAATACAATTTGAAGAAAATGGTCTCTAAAGGCAGGTAGGTGGTCTTTATAGCAGGTTATTCCCCATCACCACACAATCCATTTAACACATGCACATCTGGCTGAATCACCGAGTTAGCAGCAGCGGTAGGGTGAGCTGGAGTTGATTTAGAAAATAATTTGACTGAAAGTCATTGCTGCCTTAGGCAGCAACAACTTTCATTGCTGCCAAAGGCAGCAACAAATTTCAATCAAATACATTTCAAATATATTTAAGAGCATAGATGTCAGAGCACATAATACATATCTTAAATATTTCTGCAGTATTGGAAAGGTTAATCTGTTAATTGGAATTTAATATCTAGTTTGGCAATAAAATCTGACATGGTGATAAGACAGTGGGAACAAACCATTTGCCCTATGAAAGTGAGACAGCAAATATTTAAGGAATGATAACTCTGGCATTTGATGTCCTATCAGTTTCATTTTCACAACACAGATAGTAGATGCCGTCATTAACATTGTGACCAAGTTTGGTGTCAATGCATCAAGAAATATCAAAATGAGCCGTCATTGTTGGTGACGGACAAACAGATGGATGGACGGACATACAGAAGACGGATAGGGTTATCGCTATACGATAGCTGGCTGACAAGTAAGCAGAGTTAAGAAAACCAATTTCGGCTTCACAATCCATCAAATAAAAAAATTGAATATGGCAGCCAAACACGCTAATATTTGATTGGTCCACGGCGGCCATGTTTTTTACCTATCAACTTCCCATGAACAAACTTTAATGGCCCTTAGTCCATAATCATATCTCCAAAATTTCAGCCCGATCTGTTCAGCGGGTCTGCAGAATAAGTCGTTTTTACGAAAACTAAGTCATCCAAGATGGCCGCCGAACCATTTGGCCAATCAAGTTCCTTCGAACAAACTTGGTTCAGCTCTTGCCCTATATGATATTTTATGAGTTTTGAATCAATCCACCAAGCGGTTTCGGAGAAGATTTTTAAAGCCATTTCCTAAAATCGGCCAAAATCCAAGATGGCCACCGGCCAAATCGGCTGATCGGCTTTGTTTGAACAAACTTGGATCCCTATGCCCTAAGGATACTTCCTGCCAAATATAGTTGAAATCAGCCCAGTGGTTATTGAGAAGAAGTCGTTTAAAGGAAAAAGTTGACGGACGGACGCCGGATACTAACTGTTAATTGGTTTTATCTTGTTTGGCAATAAAATCTGTCGGGCATGATAAATTATTGCACAGTGTAAAAAAACCTGTCAATTATTTCCCCTATGAAAGTGGCACTATACTAGTAGTGCAAATAGTTATGAGCTGATAACTCTGGTGTTGTATCAGTTTCATTTTCGCAACACATATATTAGATGCCAACATTAACATTGTGACCAAGTTTGGAATTATACCACACAGAAATAACATCACATGCCACTGTTACGGATGGATGGACAGACAGACTGGGGGTCATCGCTATGCGTTGGATGGCTGACAAGGCAGTTGAGCTAATAAAACCGATTTCGGCTTCAAAATCCATCAAATAAAAAATCCAATATGGTTGCCAAACATGTTACCTTGTAATTGGTCCACAGCGGCCATGTTTTTTTACCTATCAATTTCCCATCAACAAACTTGAATGCCCCTTAGTCCATAATTATATTCCCCAAATTAAGTCCTGATCTGTTCATTAGTTCTGCAGTAGTTTCTGCGAAAACTAGGTTATTTAAGATGGCTGCTGAGTCCCGTGGCCAATCAAGTTCATTTGAACAAACTTGGTTCAGCTCTTGCCCTCTATGATATTTCATGAGTTTTGAATAGATCCACTAAGCAGTGTCGGAGATTTTCAAAGAGTTTTCTAAAAATCAGCCAAAATCCAAGATGGCCACTGGCCAATCGACTTCCTTTGAACAAAATTAGATCTATATGCCATAAGGATGCTTCCTGCCAAATACAATTGAAATTGGCCCAGTTGCTTTTGAGAAGTTGTTTAAAGATAAAGTTGACGGACAGACGGATGGACGGTCACAATGGCATAAGATCACTTGGCCATTCTGGCCAAGTGAGCTAATAATGTATGGATACCAATAGGAAATGTGAGGAAATTACCTTAATTGAATCACCATGACCGTGAGCACAAAATTATTAGGGTTTTTGGACGCGAACGATGACAGCAGTGATACTCAAATTCAAACGTGACTAACAAAATATACAAGTACAATATTGAAGCAAATCTGCTCAGTCTTTCTAGATTTATGATCAGGAAAATGCTTTCCTGTATGAATACTAACTATTTAAGAGAAAATATGGCCAAATTAAACTAACAAATCCTGCGCGCAGGGCACCGATGTAACAAATTTGATGGTAATCTATGCTGGAATATATTCCTTACGTAACCGGAGATATTGACATGTTTCCTGGGTGATAGGCCTATTTACAATTTAGAATTTTCAAAATTTAAGTTCATTATTTTCTACCACACATTGGTGTGACAAATTAAATCAAGTGGATAATTATCTAGTATATCGATCTGTGTGCTAAGAGGCTAATTCTAGTCACACACTCATCCATACTCAAAAAAATTAAAAATAACGCAAACTGAAATGTCACGCTTTCACATCTGCATAAGCTATGTTAATGGTTGACTAATTATCAACACAAATACAGTACTTGAACGGCCAAGTATATATAATTATTGACAAGATAAAGACATGTTAACAGGAGCACAAAATTGTATTTCACATGTGAACCAAGTGCTATGAGGGCTCATAATAGGTAATGCTCTCTATAAAGCTACAATCTATGTACATCATGACAGGCAGCGTAAATTATATATATATATAATATATATATATATGGAATGTATATTTAACAGAATAATAGAGGGTACATTTGTCTCTATGTTATACAATAAATATCAGATTTAACAGAGTAATAAACATAATGTAGGAGATATTGACTAAGAAAAAGAGGAAAATCATTAATGGAAGATGAAATGCTAACATGTAATCCGGTCAACTATTTTGAGATGCATTCAGCTTGCAATATATCTAATATATTATCTATAAAAAATATATATAATTGAAATTTATAAATTTAGACAAGTAGCTTATTCGTAAACATTGTCATAATGACGCAGAGAAAGATGCAGAAATACAAAACTCAATAATAAGAGAAATCTAACCATTTTAGAGTAACTTTATTACTTTATGACAAACTATTGCGTATTAAATGTACTTAGGTGTATTAAATGTACATCAGATTCTAACAATGAATCCAATCTGTCACTCACATATATGATGTCATAATGAAGTAGATCACATGCAGGCTGACATCACAATCAAAATGTGTAATGAATGATGTAGCAAAGTCGCATCAGTGGTATGAATTATATGGCTTTAATATTAGTCTTTTGAATATTTTAAAAGTAATTTGACTGGGTGGCACCAACAGCCCCCCAGTCAAATTACTTTCAAAATATTTATCCGCTTTACTGTATAGTTATCTTGAAACTGGAATTCTGGGAATTCAAGACTCGTAGTTTATAAATTGATCCCAATACGTGCAAAGAATAAATGCAAAGAATGGACAGAGGTTAGCTAGAGATGAGTGTATTCATCCATTCTGTTGTTATTATTACTAGACTAACACACACTTGAATCCAAATCCAAATACGCCTATTCATACATGAACACATCGCCAAGCACAATGTTCACAAATTAGTAGTTTACTACATTTGCTTCTCCTACAATGCGATGTTGTTGACATGTAGTCCTCACAAGCAGATTTGAGGAAGCTGCCCAAAAATCTAACTTTAATCGAGAAAATTGTGATGGCATTGACATTCAATCTCCGTCAATAAGCAGTTATATGCACACAGTAATATCATCATCCGCGGTTTGAGAGGAACCCATTACAAGCTTAGAGTAGTCTAATGCCTAGAAGCATATCACACAGATCAATGAAACACATGATAACAAGGATCAGGGTGCCACCATCATCATCAAATGTACCATATAAATACGGCTTTCAGACCATTTAATATTTCTCGATATGAACACACGTGCAATATTCAAAGAAAGATTTCATTGGTTAAATAACACGTAAGAAATATTTTCATTGGTTAGATAACACTTAACAATCCCACATGCCCCATGACACCTCAAATGTTTCCTAACACTCGCTGAAACTCGTGCAGTGATAATTTTTGACTCAGTTGATAATAGTGATATGAAATGGGACATCGTTTGAGATTCTCTATATACGAATGCCATCGAATGGACGAGAAAATGGGTGTTTCAATAGAGGGATTCATTTCTAGCTTTGCCTATTCACTTTGTACTTGCTTCTGAATCGATTATAATACTTAGCTTCAAATATTCAACAGAATGTTTAATAAAATGCAAATTTACCACAAACATCCAATTTCTGTCAAAAATTAATTTGCCCCTTTCTTGTCAGACCTGTTATGTGATTGGGAGCAAGTATAACGTTTAAAGAACCTGACACTTGTCGAGTGGACAACGAAACGTTAGATGCTGTGACACTGGTTGGTGCCTGCCATTAGTAGCCCTCCAATCTCCCGGGTAGGTACAACTCGGGTCTCCACTGTTGTGCATGCGCACATACGTCTTCTTTGTTTTACTAGCTATGTTACATGATTTTCGTCTCAGGCATGTCAGGTATGGCCAGGTATCATTTGATTGTGACATTAGTTAACAAGTGATGTAATTTGATTATGACATCAGGCACTTGAGTGACAGATCGGATGTCTCCATTCGATATTCCCCAAATATAATTTTACACATAATCTAAGGAACAGCAGATCGCCACTCAAAGGTTTCTAGGCACAGGTCCGCTGCAATGCATGACACACTATTTCGATCAGCTTCGTCAAGGTTCACGAAGGATGTGTAAGCATAGAAACATACGTAATTATGACTAAGTGTCAAATGTGGTATTCTTATTGCTCTGTTGTCTAGCCTAGGACACTCTTAACCCTTTAACCCTCTAATTTGTTCAAGAAAATTTAAATTTACTTATAGAAAATGGCCATTTGCAGACTGAGAGAATACTATTTTGGATAATTTACCACTGGAAGGACTGGCTCTATTATCGAGCCGGTCATTCCAGTGGTAAATTATCCAAAATAGTATTCTCTCAGTCTGCAAATGGACATTTCTCAATACCCCTTCAGAAGCTGCTTTTGGCTGATATGAGTGTTAAAAGATTAAGTCCTGGAAGCCTCATAAAACAGGCCTCTGATGAGCAGGGATACATAGACTAAGGTCAGTTAAATTAATCCGCTTCTTGATACAGGTACATGGTACAGGTGATATTTTAATTGATACTCTTTAATGGAAAACATTGACTGACAATCTACTAAATTAAGGTTTTTACAATGTGGATACAATGAAATTTTTTTTTTTTTTAAATCATTTTGAATTTCTAACATTGTAAATTAATTATTTTTAAATACCTGAAGATATGCTATAAACAAATACATACCTCTTACTCATCTAGTGAATAAACTTTATAATCTTTTAACATAACGTTACACTATGGATGATCAAGTTTATATAAGAGCTATTTTCAACAGTAAACTTCAGGAAGATTTCTAGTGGACATTTCTCATCACAAAATACCAAGAAGTTTTCCATGATTCATTGTCAAACAAAATACAAGTAAGTAATATAACACATTCATATTCATATTCACAACAACAAAGCTAAATATATTATTGCTTGATGAACTGGAGCAAACTTGAAAACTTAAAATATAGAGTCATTGTACAGCAGGCCTGCATTATTCAGTTCTTGTTTCCAGTGTATTATTGTTCAGTTTACCACCAGTCTTCCTGAAATGTGGCATCTTGCTTTATATTTAACTGTCTTCCTGCTGCAAGTAACCAGACAATAATTTAAATGAGCAAAAACTTTGGAATTGCTGAATATTTTGAAAACAATTTGACTGAAAGTTGCTGGTGGCTTAGCCACCAACAACTTTCAATCAAATTGTTTTCAAAATATTTAGCAGGGCCAGAGATATAACCACTGGAATGTTGTTTGCAAATAACTCACAAGTCAGACAGTTAAAGCATTTCAACATTTCAATGTAGTGAAAACGGATAATTCATCTGCACATGGACTCGTTGCCGCTTTCAATGCTGATATCTCAACATCTACATTTCCAGCTGTTGACCAGTTTGAGATTACAAGGCAATGACGTGGGCTGCTTAGCTGAGCGGTCTAGAGCATTCACATGCCGCGAGAATAAAATCCAAATGTTACAGGATCAATCCCGCATTCAGGCATGTGGATAGATGTAAAAACCTGTGCAGTCCCTGTCCTTCGGAGGGCATGTAAAGCCGGCGCTCCCGTCTTGTGTGGTGTCTGTGCCACGGGGGATGTAAAAGAGCTTAACTCTGTGTCAGGCCCTGCATCGGGAGCTCAGTTGTGAATACAGTTTGATAGAAGTCAGTTGTCAGACATGTATGGTCAGGCCTAAGGCGCGCAGATGATGGCATATCGCTGTGAGCTCTACCAGATTGCGGCTAAGCCTGGCGGTGTGGACTCACACTACATTGGATTTGTCATCTCTGATCTAAGTGACGTCCTGATGTGGTAAATGATAATAGGATGGTGATGGTAGGTGGTGGTAAATAATAAATAAAACAGTGTACTGTTGTAATAATAAGTACCGGGCACGTCACTGAGAGTTAGAGATGGCAGCCTAGACGGTTCCCTTAGGAAGGTTAAAATAAGTTACAACTTAAAACACCAAGACTCATGATGGTGGATTGTCAATATAACTCAACTGATAGCAAAAACATCCAAGTTAACAAAGGAGATGTAATAAATCTCCTCAACTTGGATGTTTTTGCAATCGGTTGATTTTAATACAAATACGGTAATTTTAAATTAATTTATACAAAATATCTATTACCAGGTAGCCATTATAGCCAGTGATATTTAGATCAGACTAGATTAGTAATTATGTAAAATAGTCTGAACCAATTGCTCACTGATAATGTTTAACTGCAATAACTCTAGTGACGCATGTACATGCATGCACATGCACACACATGCACAAATACTTGCACTCAGATGCATGCAGGCACACACATGTATGCACACACAACCTGAACTTTAACTGTGTATGTTAATTCAGAACGTTTATTTATGAACCATCTAAATCCACACAGCATCATAAACAACCATCTTTATTCCTCACATACATCAGACATGTCAGATGAAAATCAATAATTCCTACTTAAAAAGGATTTGAGTAAAGTCAATCACAAATTAAGTGACTCATATTTATGTGATTACGATGAAATTTCCTTGTGTCATGTGCTAAATTTGAGACAATGGCATCGTTGAAATGATGACAAATTATGTGGGCTGAAATTATTTTAAATATCAAGTTAGTTATCTATCTACTGAATATCACAAGCGTAAATGTAAATATCAATTATTATTATTATTATTATTATTATTATTATTATTATTATTATTATATAGTTTTAATTGGAGCACAATATCATTTTATATTTTGTAGATGATATTCAATACCCGGTGTCATGATTAATCTGTTAAATACAGGTGTGGACAATTAAAAATAAGCTGCATTTACCGCTTGAACTACCAGTGTTTCAATTTCAAGACAACTACAGAAGCATGCTCATAAAATATATATATAACTATATATCTATAGATATTGCCATTATCAGTGTCATATATACAGCTAGAAAACGCTGCGAGTGTTTCACCAGCGGTAATGCTAGCGTTTCTGCATGACTAAGGTATGACTTGATATAGAAAAACATGTAAATTATTGTCATGTACGCTAGATTAATGATCTATAAAACAGAAAATTATTGGCAATGTTTATTCGAGGAACTGGCACGTGACTTTGATCATGAACATTGATAGAATCCCTGTGTTCATTGATGACACAAGTCTCAAGCAGTTGCTGCAGTGACTAATCAGAATGAAACCTTCATTAGAACAGCTGCATGTGGCAACAAAAAGTATTTTGTCAGTTGAGAAAATTTCTATGCCAAAACTCACATCTCCAGTGGCCTTGAGGAATTCCCATTTACAGGCCAAGACTATTTTTAGAAAATTTACCACTGGAATGACTGGCTCAGAAACCGAGCCAGCCATTCCAGTGATAAATTTTCAGAAATAGTCCCCTCTTGGCCTGCAAATGAACATTAAATAAACAAATATTTTGATTTTGTTGACAGAATTTAGCCATAAATGTTTGTTCAGCAGATGTGAAATCTGCTTATTCCATGTTAAATGAGAAGTCTTAAGCCTGCTAAGGTAAGTGCGAGCTAAGAAAACTAAGAAAACTTCTTAGCTTAGGAAGAAGCTATATGAAATCGACCCATGATGCATGACTCTAGAAACCCTGTATGACCTGTTCAGCTTTGTAGCCCGAGACATTTTCTTTTAGATTATCATGTCAGAAAACTAAATCTGAAAGAAACGGGTGTTGGGGGGGGGGGGGGGGGGTGGTGGTACAGAACTCCTCCAAAATTAGTGTTTTCTTATGAACCTAAATACAAGTTTATATATTGATGCCAGAGTTGTTCTGACTGGGGGTACGTAGTGCTAAATGAGACAGTTAAATGAGTTGTTCTGACTGCGGGGTGGGTAAAGTTAATGTGTGGTATGTAGATTTAATTTGACAATCTATCTTACAAGCTATTCAGAAGTTGTTACAACACACATGTTAAATATTGATGATCAGATTACTGTTGTACAATAATGGACCTTTCCACGTTATTCATCCATCCATCATATGATGTCATAATAAACTATGTGACGTGTAGAATGATATCATAATGAATGACGTAGATAAGTACGTCATGAACGCATAATTGAAGATGGACTATGCATTGTTATACAAATTGTGTTTTTACTATTTAATAAGTATTCTGTTGAATATTTTGAAACTAATTTGACTGGGCACCCAGTCAAATTAGTTACAAAATAGTCAACAGCGTAACTGTAGTTTTCAGGAAATTTATAGTCAGGGCATTCAGGGATCAATCGATCCCAACACGGTAAGGTGTGGGTAGAGATGGGCGGGGCATACCGTATTTCGCTTAATAGTAGCCTATGATCTAATAGAAGCCCACCCCCTAACTCTGACATATGAGCTCCAATGATTTCTTAGCAGTTTCAAAACGGCAAAACTCTGTATTAGAAGCCCTAACTCAGCAGACTGTATAGAAAAATTTTTCTTAATAGCAAATTTGTAAGAATAGCGTGTATAATAATAACAATTGTGTCACAGGGTGTGTCCACTTCAGACCGATCTCTACCCTGATACATTTCTGGCCCCTCTAGAAGTCAATACATGCCTCGGATTTGTAAATCTCGACCGCCTATTAGATTAATACTAATAGTAGGCCACGTATGTTCAAGATATAATAAAGTTTATTCCACACTTTTGTAGTCAAAATGCGCGTAATGGCGTGATTAAATACCTTCCTTATAAATATATTTTAAGACCAAATTTATGTACCAAACAACAAGGATGGGAGAAATTTGTGCATCAATTTTGTAATGCCGATCAACAATAAATGATCCAAATTGAATTATTAAGAACGACAATATAGCCAGCTTCTTAAGTTGGCGAGCCAGCGGTTCTTGAGATGGGAGGCATCATGTTCTCGCAAGATATTATACGCTAACGGGAGTTTATCAAACGGGTACCGTTTCTATCGCGCAATGATAATATATAGATATTCCCGAGTTCCGAGTCCCCGATTCCAGAATATTTATATCCGAGTACTCGCTCTAAAATAAACTCTTCAATTGGAGGCGAATCACACGTGATTTGTATTTTTTCGCGACGCCATCATATATCAAATTGTGGATTAATTTTTTATGTAATAAACGAGCTTTATTAAAGGATACGCAATATTTAGGCGCTCAAATCAAATAATTTCACTTCCCCGGTGATGTTTTGAGGTATACATTAAACATAGGCGGTGGGAATTTTTACGGGAGAAAATACGTTGAATTTCCGTGGTATCAATTTTAGAAAACATTTTTGGGAAAACGCTGTAATATAAGCACACTCCCTTTCTTAGAGATGTTTGGTTGGAAATTGAACACCTCTTGTCCTAATAGAAGCCTAGGTTACTATTAAGCGAAATACAGTAGCTAAAACTGGAAAAGTCCATTAACAAACGATTCATTTCATAGAAACCAAATACAATAGCTTATTTCCTATACAAGAAATATTCAGCAAAATTATGTTGAAATTTACATAATTGGAAACTATTACTGTCTATCTAAATAATTTCAAAATATTCAACACCTTACCTGTTTACCAGGTGGTTTAAGTAAGATGCTGAAATTTCATTTTTGAAAGAGCTATGAAATGATGTGATGGGTTATGATGTATAATAGTGATAATACTCTAGACAAACTCTTTTGATTTTCTTTTCCCGCAAGGTTTCCTACAATTTGATTGGTTAATTATTTTCTCTGAAAATCATTGGCTAAGGAAACTGAGAAAAAACTCCATGAAAAAAAAAAATGAATGATTGTAATACAACAACGTTAATTAGTAATTAATTGATACAATTAATAATTATCAATATGATTTAAGTTAGTGTAATAGTCAAAACCATAATGTTAACTATTTCATGATCAAGCTGGCTACAGTGGTCTTAAGAAATGTCCATTTGCAGACCAAGAGAAGACGCAAATGTAGACTACGGTAAAAAGTTTATACTGGAATTACTGGATCAAATCCAAGCCAGTTATTCCAATGGTAAATTTCAAACATAGTCTCTTGGTCTGGAAATGGACATTTGCTATCTTGATCAAAGTTGACCATTAAACAGCTAAAACATGTCTAACCAGGGATCAAAATGTTTGAAAACATGATGTCATTCATGGAATGATCTCACATCTAATGTCTTCCAAACTGAATTGAGGTAATCTTTTTATAATAAGCAATACAAATTTCCAGAATTTGAATTCATCCATGGATGACCTCACCTAAAAATGAAGTCATCCATAGCAATTTGAGGTCTTAAAAACGAGTGGAAGAGTGAACATTTTTATCCCTGTGTCTAACTGATGACATATGTATTGTTTAAAGTGATTGACACATATCTACATAATGCTATAGTAGTAAGACATAAAACTTTATCAGTCGTTGAATAGCGCGGTGGCCAGAAAACTCGATCAAGAATATATACAATAAATCTCATACAGATCAGTGGCTGTTTAACTGTCTCGCTGCAACAAGCCACCAGATAATAATTTCAATGAGTAATAACTCTGGACTGATGAATATTTTGAAAATAATTTGACTGAAAGTTGTTGGTGGCTTAGACACCAACAACTTTCAGTCAAATTGTTTTCAAAATACTTAGCAGGCTCAGAGATATAACCCCTGGAATTGGTCGTCTGAAACAACTCAGCAGGCAAACAGTTAACATGTTCAGCAAAAAGTAGTGCATGAATAATTATACCCTATATTATTTAGAGAGGTTCTCTCTGTATTTCTTACTCGTTCTATTACAATACAATAAATGTTTTTACAAATGCGAATTGCAATGCCAACGCAACATTCGTTGTTTGAATGTGATTCCCATGGAGGCAATCTAGGAGTGTTTTAACACCATAATAAAGTACAGACACACACACAAACCCAAGTAGGTCATGTCGGTGGTAAATTTGACAAAATTAGTCATCTCTTAGCCTGCAAATGGAGATGCACGCAGGAAAACACTTGATTTTCTTGACGAATCTGGACGATGACAGGTTTAGTTTGCCACCTTAAAAAGCATGAACATGCATGAAAAGTGATCGCTAAAGACGCATGGTTTCTTAATGCATGCGAGGTGACTGATACATGCCTCTTGAGGGCAATAAACAGTGGTACAGACAGATGATTATTATATGCCATAACTGTCACACTGCTATGACCCATCATGAAGACAATAATTTCAATCAGCAAAAACACCCGACTTGCCGAATATTTTGGAAACAATTTGATTGAAAGTTGTTGGTGGCCTAGCCAACAACACCTTTCAGTCAAATTGTTTTCAAAATATTTATCAGGTCCAGAGATATAACCCTTGGAATAGGTTGTCTACAAAGATTCAGCAGTCTGACAGTTAAAGGACCATCATTCACCAGCCTCAAAGGACAGGCATGGTGAAAACGAGGCCCATTGCATCGCTCACCTGGAGCACTGCACATTTTTGTCAAAATTGTTGGTGGGTGGTTTAGTCGGCCCAATCCGCTCAGTGGTTCTGGAGTTGTTTTGGCAAAAAATAGGCCATCCAAGATGGCCACCAATACCATTTGGCCAATCAAGTTCGCATGAACAAACTTGGTGCAGCTCTTGTCCTAGATGATATTTCATGCGTTTTGAATTGATCCCCCCAAACGGTTTTGGAGATCTTTGACATTTCTAAAAATCAACCAAAATCCAAGATGTCGCGAAAATACATTTTAAATTTCCCATTGCTTGAGTATGGGAGATTTTGGCGGGTAAATGATCGTTTATTCGACAGTCTCGAAAATGGCAAATTTGAAATCACAACATGCACAAACATACATAAAACCAATTTCTGCCTCAAAATCAATCAAATAAAAAAGTACAATATGGCCGCCAAAGACGCTATATATTGATAGGCCCATAGCAGCCATTTTTTTGACAGATCAACTTCTCTTGAACAAACTTTAATGGCCCTTTGCCCCTAATCATATATCACAAGTTTCCGCCTGATCACTTCTGAGGTTCTGGGGAAGAAGTTGTTTTTGCGAAAACGAGGTCATACAAGATGGCCTCTGAACCATTTGGTCAATCAAGTTCCCTTTAACAAACTTGAGTGAGCTCTTGACCTAGATCATATTACATGAGGTCTGAATTGATCCCTCAAACGGTTTTAAAGAAGATTTTTAGATTTTCTAAAAATCGGCCAAAATCCAAGATGGCCACCGGCCAAATTGGCCGATCAGCTTCGTTTAAACAAAATGAAATCTCTATGCCATAATGATGCTTCCTGCCAAATATAATTCAAATCGGCCCAGTAGTTCTCGAGAAGACATTACAAATTTTCCATTGCTTTAGTATGGGAGCTTTTGGCGGGAAAATGATACAAGATGGCTGCCAAACCGTTTATCCAACAGTCTCGAAAATTGCAAATTTGAGATCAGATTACCCAAAAGCATATATACACCTGTGCAAAAGTTAAGCACCACCCTATTTTTACGCACATGCGAGGGTATATTCATGTGCTATGAAGAAAGCAATAGCATAAACATTTATGTACCCATCCATCTTAGTGCAAGAGGTAATAATGCAACTAGAGGAATGCTGATTATGATGGTGGGGAAACACTGTGTTTTTGTTTGAACTTGAAAACGAGGCCTGAATATGGTTACGTTGACACAACTGACAACTACTGCCCTACAGTTGACACACGTGGCTAGATTGTCATTAATGGTGTCTGAAAACGAAGTTTAACATCTGTGCACGAGTTTGAGACTGTCATTATTAATACCGGGTATATCCACCTTGTGCCTGGATGACGGCCTGGACACGACGTCTCATGCTGGTCACCAACCGACTGATACGCCATTGTGGTATTCGTTGCCATTCAAGATTGAGTGCGTCTGTTAATTCCTGTAGGTTCTGCACAGGAGGATCCCTCCTTCTCACCATGTTTCCCAGAATGTCCCAGATATGCTCAATAGGGTTCATGTCAGGGCTCCTTGCTGGCCATGGTAGGGTTTCGATGGCATTCTGGCGGAGGTATTCATGCACAGCTCTAGCACGATGTGGTCGGGCGTTGTCATCCATGAATATAGGGTGGGTTCCAGGTGCATGATTTACAAAATGAGGGACCACAACTCTATCCAGTATGGAATCTTGATATCTTTGTCCATTTAGTGTTCCAGGTACAGTCAACAGATCCAGCTTACAATCAAATGAGATGCACCTCCATATCACAACGGAACCTCCACCAAATGGAACTTCTTCCATGATGTTACGTTGGTCGTACGCCGTGTGTCTGGACCTCCATACACGAGTTCGACCATCTGTGGCATGAAGCAGGAACCGACTTTCATCGGACCAGTGTACCCGTCTCCAGGATCTCATGTTCCAGTGTCTTCTTTCATTGCACCACCTCAGACGCTCCTCTTTGTGGTGTGCAGTGAGGAGAGGACGTCTGACAGGTCTCCTAGCTTTCATGCCAGCAGCATACAGTCTCCTTTTGACGGTAGACATTGACACTCTATTGCGCGTTTCCCATTGCTGGCTGAGCACTCTGCTGTTGGTGAATGGAGATCTCCTAACAAGGCGTACTAGGGCTCGATCATCACGGGCAGTAGTCTTCTTCGGTCTTCCAGATCTAGGCCTGTCCTTCACCTCGTTAGTTTGCCCATGTTTTGCAATCAAACGACTGATTACAGTATGGTTAATGTTCAGCTGTCTGCCAATCTCTCTGCATGACATACCAGTGGTATGCATGCCTATGATTTGCCATTTCACACGATCACTTATCCTTCGTCTTGCCATAGCGGTTCACAATCAAGAGCTAATTCTCTCTGTACAAATAAACCACGGTCATGAACACAAAATTCCTAATCTTGTCACCTAAATCTGTATGTAATGTTCTACACCTCAAACTGGACTTTTACATAACTGAACACGTGTGCTGTTTCCCGCCACGCACGGACATCAAGCGGCGTGAAGTCATGCATGCATGTGCATTTCGTACTTGGAATTATGTCAGCTAACGCGGGGACAAAAAGTATGGCAGCCTAGTTGTACCATCATGTTTCTACGTTCTATTGTTTTTGCTGGTGCTTAACTTTTGCACAGGTGTATAGAATACAAATTTCGGCCTCAAAATTCATCAAATAAAAAAATCCAATATGGCTTCCAAACACACTATAATTTGATTGGTCCACCGCAGCCATGTTTTTTTTGACGAATCAAATTCTCTTGAACAAACCTTAGTCGTCCTTAGTTGCTAATTATATATCATAAATTTTGGCTTGATCGCTTCAGTGGTTCTGGGGAAGAAGTCCTTTTTGTGAAAACAACATCATCCACGATGGCCGCTGAACCATTTGGTCAATCAAGTTCCCTTGAACAAACTTGATTCAGCTCCTACCCTAGATCATATTTCGTGAGTTCGGAATCGATCCCTCAAACGGTTTGGGAGAAGACTTTTAAAGACATTTCTAAAAATCAGCCAAAATCCAAGATGGTCGCCGGCCAAATTGGTCGATTGGGTTCGTTTGAACAAACTTGAATCTCTATGCCTTAAGGATGCTTTTTGCCAAATATAATTGAAATCGACTCAGTAGTTCTTGGGAAGATATTTTTAATTTCCCATAGCTTTAGTATGGGAGCTTTTGGCGGGAAAATGATCCAAGATGGCTGCCAAACCGTTTATCCGACAGTTTTGAAAATTGCAAATTTGAGATCAGAATACCCAAAAACCTATATAAAACCAATTTCAGCTTCAAAATCCATCAAATAAAAAAATCCAATATGGCCAGCAAACATGCTATATTTTGATTGGCCCACAGCGGCCATGTTTTTTGACGGATCAACTTCTCTTGAACAAACTTTACTGGCCCTTAGTCCATAATAATATCTGCCAAATTTTGGCCTGATCCATTCAGCAGTTCTGGAGAAAGTTATTTTCGCTAAAACTAGGTCAACCAAGATGCCCGCCAAACTATTTGACCAATTTAGTTCCCTTGAACAAAGTTGGTTGAGCTCTTGCCCTAGATCATATTTCATGAGGTTTCCTTCAATCCCTCAAGCGGTTTCAGAGATTTTTAAAGATGTTTCTAAAAATCGGCCAAAATCCAAGATGGCCACCGGCTTCATTTGAACAAACTTGGATCCCTATTTCCTACGGATGCTTCCTGCCAAATATAATTGAAATTGGCCCAGCGGTTCTTGAGAAGTCGTTTAAAGGAAAAGTTGATGGACGGATGGATGGACAACGGACGGTCGCCACAACATAATCTCACTTGGCCTTTCAGGGCAGGTGAGCTATACTTTAAGTACCAGAAAATGGTGAGTTTGATGACAAGCGACACTTTGTACAAGCATCATGGCAATGTGAGAGAAAGAAAGTGCGCTGAAAGAGCTGAATTAAAATTGAGGTGTTTCCCTGTACACAGTGTTTCAGAGCTGGCTGATCAAATTTTGAATGAACAGGACATTGTAAATATGAGAAATCATTCCCTTTAATGGTCAAGAAAATCAGGACAACAGGAACGAATGGCTCAATTATCGAGTCAGACATGTGCCAGTCATTCAGCCGAAAATTGTCAAGAATAACCATATGCTAGTCTAAAAATTCACATTTAGAAGATAACTGCTGGGACCGGATCTGCCGGGCATGACCATTCAAATTAGTTTCAAAATATTCACCAGCTTACATGTATCAAATTCTGGAAATTGAGATTCAGGGAGCGCAGGGATCGATCAATACCAACATGGGCAAAGAGTGGGTGGAGCTTAGCTAGAGCTGGGAGGGGCATAGCTAAAACTGGATTTCCTCCTCCAATAGAAGAGAAGTATTAAGTCCTCTTCTGAATTTCATTCCAATACGTGTTGTGTGATGTGATGCTAACTGAAAAAACACAAGTTAGTTTCTCTCAAGGACATTAACTCCGCCGAATATCGACAAAAAATTAATATGAACACAAACTCAACCTCGGCCTTAGTCGTACTAAGCGATATTTAAAATTTGATTCAAATTCATTTAGCTTAACCTAAGTTATTGCTCGGACACGACCAATTTAGCCAACCTCATAATTCTTGGGGTGATAACTCCGTCAAATATTAACCAAAGTTAATCGAACACGGGCTTGACCAACACTTCCATAGCATTATGCTATATTCCAGATTTGGTACACATATCTGACCCTCTAGTTAATGACACTGTACTTAAACTATGGAGAGCTTTTTGCAATATTTATTACTTGAAAGCATTGGTCAATATGTAAGAGGTAAGTGTAACTACCAGCGTGAATGCATAAATACCCATTATCTGGCTTACTCATATGAAATATTATAAACATATAGCAAAACCGGCCACCCCGCACTCGTATTGAAGAATGTCTATTTGTGGGCCAAGATTGCTTTAAAAAATGTATCACTGGAATGCCTGGCTCAATAACCACACCAGTAATTCCAGAGTTTAGTTTACTAAAAATAATCTCTGCCCACAAAGATATTATTCATCAAGCAGAAATGTCCATTATATGAGAAAATTGCACTCTGACTCCACCCAGACTCTTTTGTTGATGACTGTAGCACTTTTAATCAATATGCTGTATTTTATGCTTACAACACGTAAGACCTAAACAACTGATGGATATTTTGAAAACCATGAGAACAGATGTACTTACTACCCAGCATTCGTTCAAATTGGCTTTCAAAATCTTCAGCAGTCTGCATGCATGCCTCCCTTAACAGGAGGCTTTAGGAAAATTACAATGAGGCATAGTTTTAATAATACTTATATTAGCTCTTTTACTGGGCATATCAACCTTTGCAATAGGCTCGAGAAATGTCCATTTGCAGGCTAAGACTATTTTTGAAATCTTACCACTGGAATGACTGCCTCAAGAACAGAGGATTATTATTAAATTATCTTGATCAATCATTACAATTAGTCTTAATTATGCAACATTTTATGGCATCTCTGCGATTGTGAAGCTAAAGCCACGGAATACTCCTTGATTCACAGTCTTTATGAGATCCTTGTCCATCGGCGTCAACGCTGCTCGTTCCATTGTAAAGTCGGAATCGAAATTAGAAATATCAGTAGGACTTTTCTGAAACAGGGAAAAGGAAGATAGAGACCAGCATTTCACAGAGGTATACCAAACCAGGGTTGTGGAATGGACATTTCCAGTTTTAGCTATGCCCTGCCCATCTGTAGATAAGCTCCACCTACACCTTGCTCATGTTGTGATCAGTCGATCTCTGAACTCCCTGACTATCACTTCCCAGAAAACTATACAGGTAAGTTGTTGCATATTTTGAAACTAATTTGACTGGGTGCAACAGCGCCCGGTTAATTTAGTTTGAAAATATTCAAGAGCATGTTTATTAAATAGTAGAGACACAATTCTTACAACATGTCAAACTATTGAGAGTTAAAGACGGGCCTAATAGAATCATTAATGATTATGACGTCATCCTACATTCTGCTTAGCTGATTATGACGTCATTACTCTGGAAAGGTCTATGTCACGTTATAAATAATAAATTACCACTAAATAAAGATCAGACAACTTGATAATGACATTTCTTAGAGTAAAGTTCGGGTATTAAACTGAAATGAAATGTTGAGGCATTCTATCAGCAAGGATAGGAAGACTAACATTTGTGTAACATATCTGCTACAGAAGTCGTTAGAGCAAAAAGAGATCAATTCCTAGCTAAGCTTCGGCCATTTTGAAATGATTTTAAACAATGCTAGTTGACATAATTAATAGAACTATCAGAATCTATAAAAGAGGATTTAATAATAACAATTATCTAGTTTCATTTTCTTTTTAAAATATTAACACTACATTGATTGTTGATGTTGTGATATGAGGAATGAGAATTCAAGAATCTACTTTCTCAGTAAAGCATATGACATCATAATCAACTGTGTGACATGCAGGATAATGTCGTAATTAATTACGTCATGAATGACTCGATTTAGTCCATCATAAACGCTTAATAGTCTGTCAGGTTGTACGAATTGCATGTCTTTACTATGTAACAGATGGGCAGCAAAAGCACCCAGTCAAATTAATTTCAAAATATTTAAGAGCTTACATGCACAGTTTTCTGGAAATAGAGATTCAGAGAATGCAGGGATTTGATCACTCACCAGACGGTCAAAGCTTGGGGCGGAGCTTAGCTAGAGATAGCTGGGGAATAGCTAAAACTGGATTCCTCCATTCAGATGATTAATGGTAGATTCCATCTCTAATGTCAGATCTACATCATTACATCTCTCAGGGGAGATAGTTCTGGCAGATGACACATTCTAAATTTCATGCAGGTTTTGATAATTGTTTAACCCTTTACTGGTCACGCCGGCTAAAACCGGCCTCTATTATGGTCTTGTGGAATGTCTGTTTAGAGGCCAAGAGAATACAATTTTTGAAAATCTACCACTGGAATGATTGGCTCAATGACCAAGCCAGTAATTTGTCATAAATTTTCTAAAAATTTATTCTCTTGGCCTCTAAATGGACATTCCACAAGACCATATTTAAATTTTCTTGACCAAATTTGACCATTAAGGGCTAAGTATTTAGGTGAAAAGAAAGACAGATCTTGCCCACTTGTCATAAGTCCTATACTATACTATAGCAGATTTAGTGCACGTAAGCATCTTAACACTATGCCCGAGAAATTACTATGTATGTATAGATTAAGATCAAGTCGATGGATGAAAAAGGCCTAAATCACGAGACCTGATGACGGAGGACACATAGACGTGTCACTGGGATTAGAATTATAAAAGAAGTAATCATTTACTTACAATCTTTGGTTTAAATGGTGCTTCTACTTCTCGCTTCTCTAGCTTCTGCCAATCAATTCCACGGAAAAACTGATGTGATCTAACTGGTCCCGCGGGACAGCCTGGCATACCGAGTCGCTCCAAAGGATTTCTGTCAAATAGCTGTGAAACAAGTAAATAACGCTGTAGGAGAGTATTCCATAGAAAAGCATCTGGAGATAAGATAGGAACATAGATCTTAAACAAACAGAAAAACTTAATGATGATGGTTTTTAACCCTTACGACACTGAAGTCAATATTCTATCCTTACCTGTATCAATAGCAAAGAAAGAGTACATTTTTCAACAATTTTGGTGGAAGATATTGCTGTCTACCAACAAATGATTCCAATGTGCTAATATTAGAGTTTGGGACTTTGAACAAAGGATTCCAATGTGCTAGTATTAGAGGTTGGGAATTTAAACAAAGGTTTACAATGTGCTAGTATTAGAGTTTGGGACTTTGAACAAAAGATTCCAATGTGCTAGTATTAGAGTTTGGGACTTTGAACAAAGGATTCCAATGTGCTAGTATTAGAGCTTGGGATTTTGAACAAAGGATTCCAATAAGCTAGTATTAGAGTTTGGGACTTTGAACAAAGGATCCCAATAAGCTAGTATTTGAGTTTGGCACTTTGAACAAAGGATTCCAATGTGCTAGTATTAGAGTTTGGGACTTTGAACAAAGGATTCCAATGTGCTAGTATTAGAGCTTGGGATTTTGAACAAAGGATTCCAATAAGCTAGTATTAGAGTTTGGGACTTTGAACAAAGGATTCCAATAAGCTAGTATTTGAGTTTGGCACTTTGAACAAAGGATTCCAATGTGCTAGTATTAGAGTTTGGGACATTGAACAAAGGATTCCAATGTGCTTGTATTACAGCTTAGGACTTTGAACAAAGAATTCCAATGTGCTAGTATTAGAGTTTGGCACTTTGAACAAAGGATTCCAATGTGCTAGTATTAGAGTTTGGGACATTGAACAAAGGATTCCAATGTGCTTGTATTACAGCTTAGGACTTTGAACAAAGAATTCCAATGTGCTAGTATTAGAGTTTGGGATTTGAACAAAGGATAACATTGTGCTAGTATTAGGAGTTAGAGACTTTGAACAAAGGATTACAATGTGCTAGTATTAGAGATTGGGACTTTGAACAAAGGATTACAAACAGTTACACCTAGAGTATCCTTTTTATCTTGATCTGGTTATCAACAACCGAGTAGTGATTAAAAAAATGTGTCCTTAAAAGACCCAACAATGATGTCTGTACTTATCCCTAAATACCTGGCATACTGCATGTGAAGCTTAAGTGAAATTGGATGAAAAATGTATAAGCAGCAAAAATTAGCAAAATGTTCATGACTGGAACCACTGCCAATCCAAACACCAACACCATGATCAAGTTTTAGACATAGACCGTTCTGGATAAGAAAAAGCTGCTGCATACCATTTCTCTGTATGTCAGTGTGAAAACACTACTTTCTATAATTAATATCATGCTGATCACATAAAAGCAGTTGAGAATTTTAGACAAATAATTTCACATCTTTCAGCAGTTTTCATATTTAGTTTCCATGAGCAGTGTTTTCAGGAATGCTTAGACCTACATAATCACAGGCAAATACCTGTCCATAGCAGTATATCATATACTCTGATATTCGGGATGAAATGAGCATTATGGAATTTGAAGGTGAAAGTAGGTAATACTTAGGATACTACTATAATACTACTGGTCAAAATTAGTTAGCTTTTTCTCACAGAAAACATTAAAATAACACTAAAATAACGGTCTTAGTAACTAAATGTTCCAGTTGTTTTTAACCCTTTAATGGTCAATTTTGGTCAAGAAAAGTTAAATATCTGCCTATTGAATATCCATTCTTGCCCTGTAGGTGGGGCTTAGAATACACCTTCCGTATCCTCTGCGTGTCGTAAGAAGCGATTAAAGGAGGTAAGGGCGAGGTAACCCTGACAGAAACCGCGAGTGCTGAAGACGGAGGTTCCAGGCCGCACGGCGCACTCTAATAAACCATGGATCCACGCACTTAACGCTTATGATCATGTCGATAGTCACTTACAGGACTGGCGGTAAGATCAGCGAACGAAAAGAAGAAAGAAGAAGAATATCCATTTACAGGCCAAGAGAATTCAATTTTTGAAAAATTATCGCTTGAATAACTGGCTCAGTTATCAAGCCAGTCATTCCAGTGGTAAATTTTCAAAAATTATATTCACTTGGCCTGTAAATGGATATTCCACAAGACCATAACAGACGCCGGCTTTGGCCGGTATGACCATTAAAGGGTTAAATATTCTCTTGGGCTAGAAATGGAGATTTCTCAAGACAGCTGCAGAATTGGATGGTGTTTAAAGCCCATGGTGGTTTTAGAGCATGACTAAACAGCCAGTTAAAAAAAGATAAAGTGTTATGGCAATTCAGATAGTTAATGATTGTGTCTGCTATTCCTTGTCAGTGCTTGCTTACCAGACTGAGGCAAGACGATGCCTCGCGGCTAAGCCATCGTGGAAAATGTGGATTGTCATGAAGGATAGCGTGAAACAAGTCATCCTCGTCATCGCCATGGAATGGAGACTGACCAATGAGCATTTCATACAGGAGCACACCGAATGACCACCAGTCCACGGATGAGTTGTAGCGATGTCCCTTTAAGATCTGAAAAGGAAAATAGAGGGATCCATTTTCAGCTATGCTTCACCCATTTCTAGCTAACCTCCACCCATTTCTAGCTAACCTTTGCCCATTTCTAGCTAACCTCCGCCAATTTCTAGTTAAACTCTGCCCATTTCTAGCTAAGCTCTCACCATTTCTAGCTAAGCTACAACCGTACTTTGTCCGTGTTGGGATCGATCGAAAGCTGAATTCCCAATATCAAGGTAACTACATAGGTAAGCTGGTTAATATTTCAAAACTAATTTTACTTGAAAGCAACAAGTAAAATTAATTTCAACATTTATTCCATAGTAATTCCATCAAAGACATATACATGACGGACTATTCCAGCTTTATGAGTATTTCTGTCAATTATGATTGTGATGTCAGCCTATATGTGACGTAATTGCTTATGGCATCAAATACTTGTTCCGATTCATCCACTGACTTTAGGTAAACATTTTTTTCCATAATATTCAACATTATATTTCCTACATTATAGGGGATTTATCATATCAATTCTGTCATGAAGAGTGCATGTGACTGTACTCTATACTATATTATCTACTCTTGCAATAAAACACCAATTCTTCTCACATGTCGTCGTTCCACTGATCAGATTCTTTTAACAAGAGGCCCAAGAGCCATAACCCTCACGTGGACCATTAGCATTTGAACCATTAGCATTTGAACCATTAGCATTTGAACAGACATAATACTTTAAATTCAACGGCAACAAGACAAAATACAAAATTGGGATTTCACTACAATCGATATTTAGTGGGAAATTAATGATGACCGATGACCACACAACCAGATTGAAGCCTAGGTTTCATCCAGCTAATAAAAAAATTCAATATGGCCATCAAACCCAAAATTTTGATTGGTCCATGACAACCATGTTTTATCAAGGATCAAGTTATTGTGATCAAACTTTAAGAATATCACTCTAGGGTCCTTCCAATTGAGTAAAATTTGCCAAGTGGTTAATGAGTAAGCTTTTATCAGAATTCAAGAAATTTTCAAAGATGGCCACCAGAAATATTGACCCAATCAGAATACTCATTAGAAGTGTTGCCCACCATAGAATTAGCCCACCGAAGTTTTGTTGAAGTCAGGCCATTTATATCAGAGAAATAGCGTTTTAAATGATTTACACAACATTTTTGGAAAATCCAAGATGCCAGGTCTGAAAAATTTACCAATCAAAATTCTGAAGAGGCGTTCTTTAGCCTACCACCATAGGATACTTACAGCCAAATTTGGTTGAAATCGGTCAAAGCACAAATGAGGCGACGCGCTTTGACGGACAGACAGCGGACGGTCGCCATGG
Organism: Chaetoderma sp. LZ-2023a; assembly: GCA_034401795.1. Classification (NCBI taxonomy): domain Eukaryota; kingdom Metazoa; phylum Mollusca; class Caudofoveata; order Chaetodermatida; family Chaetodermatidae; genus Chaetoderma; species Chaetoderma sp. LZ-2023a. The sequence continues at coordinate 91,712,944 of CM067371.1, forward strand.
CATAAGCTCGTTTGACCCTTCGGGCCAGGTGAGCTAATAAAACCATGATTTTGGGAATTCAAATATATTACAATTTTTGAAGAAATCACAGGGCTAATTCTGGTGATATACATGGAGGCATGTATTTCTGAGATTTGAACTGAATCCATACAGATTAACTAAAATCTTCGACTGGAAACCAAATATTTCACTAATTTCTCAAGAAATCAAGGGGTGTGTGTGTAATTTTGGTGATCACATCCAGATTTGGACCATACACAATCTCGCTCAAGGTCTTATGAGGAACCTATATTAAAAATCCATGCAGCCTAAATGAAGTTAACTATTACCTGACAATGGTGACAAAGATCTCTCCTGGGAGAAGTGAGTGTTATAATTTAGTGACATCTTTTTATGGCTCTGATGCGTTATTAGCTAATGGAGGATTTCAGTTTCTCAGTCAATCATATGATGTCATAATCAACTACGTGATGTGTAGGATCATGTCATAGTCAATTATATAATGAATGATGTAGCTAAGTTCGTCATGAATGCATAATTGATGACGGACTAAGCTTTGTTGTACAAATTCCATGTCTTTAACTATTTAATAAACATGCTGTTAAATAGGCAGCAACAGCACCCAGTTAAATTGGTTTCAAAATATTCAACAGCTTACGTTGGTTTTTTTAGAAATTGAGGGATTGATGGACCCCAACACAGGTGAAACGTGGGTGGAACTTAACGAGGGATGTGCGGAGCTTAGATAAAATTGTATTCCTCCATTCAATGCCCTGGACAAGGCACACTGATAACCCTATTAGTCCAGGAGCTAAAGCTAGGTCAGAATCGTGACGTAGCACACCCAGTATTCGGAAGGTCTGACACTTGCTGTGGCTTGGGGGACATGTTCCACACATTTTAAGCCCTGTTGTACAAACAAATTGTGGTAGCACTAATTAGTTATCCTGATTTCTTTGCATAGGGGGTCTAGGCTTTGGCTGTATCCACAGTGCACACCGATATAAGCATGATCGTGTCATAACTCAAAGTAATATCGTATTAGATTCACCATATATGATATCTAGACGGATATCGACCTAACATATATCCAACATACATTTTGCATGCATATACCAAAGGCGAGGTTCTGGAAGCGCTGCTGCGATTACAATGGCAGTCTTTTTCCAAATGGGTTCAACAAAATGGACAACATGAAGACCACATTACTCCAACAGATTTGGAGAGTCTGGATGAGAAAATTAAGATGTGCCGAAGCAGCATTGACGACTTAGACGCACTGCAAGAAAATTTCAAAGAGGTGTGTATGTACGTGAATAAATTGCAACAGCTGTTCAAATCCTTTAAAGTTGAGTCAAGCTCGAAATCACACCTGTTCGCATTTTGGAACTCATATATTCATATGGTAGAGCTGCTGCTTGGATTCATAAGAGCTGAGAGAACTGGAGATTGGCAGGCACACCTATCTGCTACTGCTGCTATGGCGCCATATTTCTACAGCATGGACAGAACCAATTATGCAAGATGGCTGCCAATATATCTTGCGGACATGAAGATGCTTCCAAGTACACATCCCCATGTACATGAACAATTCTTGAATGGAAATCATTCCGTAAGTCGCTCACACCATCCATTCAATCAAGTGTGGACAGATATGGCCTTAGAGCAATCGATTAATTTGGATTCCAAAAAGCGAGGTGGTATTATTGGAATAACACAAATGCCAGGAGCTCTGGAGAGGTGGTTTTTAACTAGCCACGAGAGGGCAGCCATAACAACGGTCACAAAGCAAATGTGTGGGTTACAAGATAGTCACATGTTTGGAGTACATAAGGAAATGGGGACTAATCGAATGAACAGGGATGAAACCGATGTGCAGAAGATACTGTCGATGTTCTCATCAGATATAATGACCAATCCCTTTAATATTGTGGAAAACGACGACAGCGAGTGTCTTCTGCTTGTAAACATTGCAACTGGCGTGGTATTGCCTAGTGAAATCGCCAAGAGACTTGTTTCCGCTTGTGACATTGGTAAGGAGATTATGGACAATTTTGTTCAGGAGCGGCTGGACACTAACACGAGAAGCTTTTGGGACATGTTGCCACATTTAAAACTTAAAACATTTGCCAGCCTAGCACAGAAGAAAAAACTCAAAACAAATGATGAAAAAATTCACAATGTGAGATCTGACCGCGAACTATTTGGTCGATTAATTATTGCCGCAAGGTCCAGAGATGTTGATTTAAAACTAGTGATGACGTATGAACTGTCTGCTGTTCCACTATCATTGTCACATACGGATGGGACTCTAAGAAAGAATGTGAAAAGTGTTTTGTTAAGTGAACTAGAAAAGGAAGTAAATGTTGATGGACGGCTTCCACCTGTTGACAAGACAGGCGCAACAGCTTATGTAGTAGATGGCATGGCAATTGTGCAAATGGTTAAAACTGGAGGTACGTCTACATTTGGAGAATTGGCTGATAAATACTGGCACATCTTTACAGTTCCAATGAATCAAGAAGACTGCAACAGAGTAGATATAGTTTTTGACAGATATGATAGACTGGAATCTCTCAAAGCGGAAGAGCGGCTAAAACGTGGGTCATCAACAGCATTGGAAGTAAAGATTGCTGGAGAAAATACTCCCGTTCCAAAGCAATGGGTCAAGTACATCAGCAATCCAAGCAACAAAAGTAACCTGGTTGCATTTCTCAGCAAGCGGTGGCGTGATACTGGTCCAAATATGCTATCTGCCGACAATTGCGTCATTCTTGCTGGTGGCTTTAACGATGGAATGGATGTTGTTGTCATTTCAGCGAACAATTCGTCGTATTTGGAAGAACTTCGATCAGATCACGAGGAAGCAGATACGTGTATGATGTTGCATGCGCTACACGCTTCAAAAGACCACATGCGTGTTGTTATACAGTCTCCTGATACAGACGTGGCAGTACTTAGTATATATACGTATCGTTCACTTCACTGTTCTGAACTATGGTTCCGCACGGGCACAAATGACAAATTGCGATACATACCAATACATACAGTTGCTCAAGTACTGGGCCCAGCTATCTGTCTGTCTTTGCCTGGGTTTCATTCTCTTACAGGTTGTGATAGCACTAGTGCATTATTTGGAGTCGCTAAGAGAAAATCATTCAATCTCTTAAAGTCATCTGAATGTCATCAGCTTAGCTTAGCCCAACTCGGCGAACATGTTGACTTATCACCGAATACTGCACTTCTATGTGAGAAATTTGTCTGTGAGTTGTATACCACCAGGGATGTGGGAAAGACAGCTGATGAAACCCGTTATTGGCTCTTTTGTCAAAAAAGACAAAGAAATGAAAATCTTCCACCTACATCGAATAGTCTAAAGCATCACACTGAAAGGGCCAATTTTCAAGCTCTTGTTTGGAGACGTTCATTGCAAGCTGTTCAGAATCTTCCATCTCCAAATGGACATGGCTGGAGTATAGTGGATGGTCTACTCAAGCCTGTTCTAATGTCAAAGGATCCTGCTCCATTTGGATTAATTGAACTCACATCATGTAGATGTCAAAAGTCTGCCTGCAAAAGAACAGATCTCTGTCAATGCAAGGCTAACAATCTACTCTGCACTGAAGCATGCCTTTGTATGGGAGGTGAAATGTGTGACAATGTTCAGCATACAATTGTCGAAGATGACTCTGACACGGATGAGTAATATTCTCTCATTTGCTCACGTGATAAATATGTCCTGCCAGCTTGTGTAGACATGCACTGCATGTCAGTTAAAAGTTTAATTATGAAAAATGTAGAAAACATGGGCATTGTTGTAGCTAAGGTATTGCTAGTCACAAGAAGACCTAAGTGCCCCAATATGTACAAAGCAACATACGGGTGTCTTAAACGAGGTTGATTATGTATAAATCTGCGATATACAATCACTCCTTTCCATTTTGGTTAAGATTGTATTGATATAACATGCGCTTAAGTTTGTGAAAAATTTACCATTGTGAAAATTGTCTGAAAACTACATTCAACACCTATTGTAAATGGGCTTCTCACGGGTTAGTGATACCACAATTTTCTTGTACAACACAGCTCAGAATATACCCAAGACATCGGTCTAGCATAATATAGAGACAAACCTTCTGAATACTGGGTGTGCTACGAAACCATTCTTCTAGACCCCTTTTGAAAATTGGCTCCCGGACTATATGTGGCATACTTACTTCAGGTGCAATATAATCCGGTGTTCCACAGAACGTTGTCGCTCTGTTTTCATCACAAACATTCTCCTTACACATCCCAAAGTCTGCAATCTTCATATGACCATCCTTGTCCATCATTACATTGTCTAATTTTAAATCTCTGAAATAAAACAGGAACTATACTAAAATCCTTTAACACCCATATTGGTGAAAAGGGCTTTTGCAGTGATCTTGAGAAATGTCAATTTGTTGTCCATGAGCTAGTCATTCCAGTGATAAATTTTCTAAAAAAATCTCTTGGTCTGCATATGGATATTTTTAATGAGATAATCGAAATTTTCTTGTACAAATTTGAATGTTAAAGGGGTGAGAATGTGCCACATAAACAATTACAAATAAGCACCCCTTGTGCGAACCAAATGATGACACATACTCACAAACCAGAAACAACAAATGCATTATGATGTATAGGGAATATTCTATTGAATATTTTGAAACTAATTTGACTGGGAGCTGTTGCCGCCAATGGCTGCAACCGGTTCCAGTCAAATCAGCTTCAAAATATTCAACAAGCCCTTCCACGAGACACTGAAATTTCACAATTTCATTGGTTAACGGGTTAATGCTTCTCTGACAATATGATGAAGGTGCTCTTTTGACCACATACAGACAGACCAGACTATCCCACCAACAAATTTCAGTCAAATTGTTTTCAAAATATTCAGCAGGTCCACAGTTAAACTGGAAATCTGTAGAAATTCAACAAGTAAACATCTAAAGTGGGCTTACTCTACTAGTCATATTCATAAATTCGTGACGATGTCATCACAATCAAATTTCCCATAATACCTTGGGAGACGACATTTTTGGAGGGGCAAATTTAACATTATGAGCAATGGGCTGTGAAAGCTGTGAGTCCAAATATCAAGGTAACTATATAGGCAAGTTGATAAATATATTTTTGAAACTAATTTGACTGGGTACTGTTACTGACTATAATTGTATTCTCGAATATCAAATGAGAATACTTAAGTACAATGGTTTTAGGTGAGTAAAAATCATTTAATACTGTTCATAATTTTTTATCACAGACATTGTGGGGCATTTTCCTAAAGATTATAAGCAATCCATAATTTATTATAGATCAAACTCACAAAGATAACGAAGACTCGGTATTAGTAATGACATCACATATATTATAACGTCATAGAATTAATTTAAAATGCAGGGAATACTTACAAATAATGTTAATTTATCTGCACTTTACATAAATTTGATTTGAGCTTAGCAATGCATATTAAATTTGAGAATTGCTGTCGATTAATAATTAAAGGTGAGCTAGGTTTTACCCACCTGTATACAATTCCCTTACTATGTAGAAACTGCAAAGCACAGAGAATCTCTGCAGCATAAAACCTGAAAAACAGAAAACATCATATGCCAGCTTCACTAGGCTTGTGCAATTATTGATTTCAGTGATCACGATTGATTATTTAAGAATGCTCGCGATTACTCGATTAATCAGCCTACAAAAGCATATCAATGTTTAAAGGTGCAATAGTGTTCAGAAAGGTACATTTGCAGGCCAAGAGAAAACTATTTTTGAAAATATATCGCTGGAATGCCTGGCTCTAGAATGGAGCCAGTCATTCTAGTGATACATTTTCAAAAACAGTCTTCTCTTGGCCTCCGAATAGACATACATTTGTTGAGTAAAACGTAAATTTCCGTGACCTAGTAATTAAAAGGTAGATTTTAAAATATTTACACAGTTGAAATTATTCACGATTATTCGATTATTTAATTTTTAATCATATAAATTCACGATTTAAAAAAATAATCGCGATTTAAAATTTAATCATGTAATCATGCAAGCCTAAGCTTCACTGTTGTAAAAGGTTGCATTTAACATATTCATTCCTGAACATTCCACAGTACCTCAATTTCAAAGCAATATTACAGAAAGCACTGTATATTTCAAAACTAATTTAACGAAAAACTTTTGTTGCATTTAGAAACTGTGCAATTAATAACTAATGAGATTGAACCTATTGTAAGCAAGTATCATGAAAGATTATCAAGACAAGGGCTGGCAGCAACAGTGTCCAGTCAAATTAGTTTCAAAATATTCAACTGAATGTTTATTAAATGATAAAGACATACAGTTCGTACATCTGACAGACTATTCCAGGTTCCTGCCGGAGTCAATTATAATTGTGACGATAACCTACATGTGATGTAACCGATTATGATGTCATATACTTGACCGACAGATCAGATTCATGCATTGAATGCGATGTTCATGAAATACACACAATACAATAGAGTTACTTGACATAGCACACACTAAAAAGGGTCATAAGATGGCAGTTCTTTTCGGCCAAAACCTGCCTCTGTACTTGTCTTTAGAAATGTTCATTTGCACGCCAGGAGATTATCTTTGAATGTTTAACACCTTAACCCTTAAATTTGTTCAAGAAAATTTCAATTTATCAGGTTTCAGTTATCGAGCGAGTCATTCCAGTGGTAAATTTTCAAAAATAGTCTTCTCTTGGTCTGCAAATGGACATTTCTCAAGACCACTGTACAAGCCATTTTTGGCTAACAAGAGTGTTAAAGGGTTAACACTTAATTGGCTGGATCGATAACCAAGCTAGTCATTCCAGTGATAAACTTTCAAAAGTACTTTTTCCTTAGCCTGTAAAGGGACGTTCATTGAACTATGTTTTGATTTTCTTGAGCAAGTTTGATCATTAAACTGTTTCCTTTGATGCCCCATTATCTTAAGACCTCTAACTGTCAAGATCTTATCAAGAAAATAACATTTTTCACTAAGTGAATGTCCATTTGGAAGTCAAGATAGGAATATTTTAAAAAATTTACAGCTGAAATAACTGGCTCACTTATTGATCCACTCATTCCAGTAGCAAATTTTCCAAAAAAAATAGTCTTCTCGTGCATTGAAAATGGGCATTCCTAAAGACTGTGGTACAAAGTCTGGATTTGACCCGCTTGACACAACCCTCTCGTCAAAGAGCCATCAGTGCTTCCTCAGAATGTATGCATAAGTTGTATGTATTAGCCGAAACTATTCTCAGCTAATATATTAGAGAAACATCTGAGCTAACTCACTGTGCCCTGTTTTGCTCGAATTTTCCTGCTTGTTGTATATGAAACATGAGATCACCTCCATTCAGGTACTCCATTACAAAGAATAAATGACTCTGAAAAACAAAATCATTATGTTTAGCTGTCTGACTCCTGCAAGTCACCAGAAAATAATTTTAATGGGCAATGACTCTGGCCCTGCTAAATGTGCTGAAAACAATTTGACTGGCTCTGCCACCAACAACTTTCAATCAAATTGTTTTTAACATATTCAGCAGGTCCAAGGCTAAACCTCAGAAAATGTAGTCTACAGAAATTAAGCAGGCAGACAGTTAAAAACAGACTACAGAAAGAGCGATTAACCATTTAATCCTCAGTGACCAGAAATAACAAATTATTTTGGATATAAGAGTTTATAACATCAGAGGGAGACAGAATAGGGGTGGGGGTGGGGGTGGGCAACCTGCTGGCTAATGGCTCTTTAACCGTATGGCTAGTGTCTAGCAACCACATGATGTGGAGATGATTTATCCTGTACATGCGTTTCTATTTGCACCTGGGTTCCCTCTTAGAACCTGGGTAGTGCAGTACAAAACATGCTCCATCCTAAGGTTAGGCAGTGAGTAATGATCTTCAATCCTCAAGTAGAAGAGTCCTTTTGTTTCCCATACATAGGTGTTGGGAAAGTGAAGTGCTGAGCTATGGGTGAGTTTTTTTGGACATCCCTCTAGGGCTCATGACTCCTCAGTTTGAAGTTTTTTGTTTCCCTTACATATGTGTTGGTAGGGAGGATGGGGTGAGGTACCTATAGTCCCATTTCTTGGCTACTTCTATGAGAAGAATTAGCTTTGAAATGGAGGGAAGCATTATCTCTATTGGAAGATTGTCTGCATTGGCTCCTGCAATATTTTCCTGATTAATTTAAACTGGTAAAATGTCATAAGCCACGACACCGAGGTATACCTGACTCATGTCTTCAGTTGGAAGACAAAAGTCGGATGCCTGACACTGGTACATTGTCTCCTATTTATAGGCCACAGGCTACCACTGAACATGTGCATGCACACGTTCACTTATCATCTGGACAGGTAGGATTCAGCTCACTGATTGTCTTAGCTGGATCCTGCAGGCATCTTTCCGGATCTCTGTGGCCTATAAATAGAAGACACTGCACCGTGGCGTACAAATAGGAAGCACTGCACCAGTATCAGTCATTAGAGGAGACGATCAGTCATGGTGTTAGCGCGATCGACTGGTAATCAGCCGGGCGGGGTTCAAATCCTGCTCGACTATCAAGCGATCGTGTGTCAGATGTGAGCAATCAGTGGAAACATAGACAATCTCCTTCACTCCTCATTGCCTCTCTTCACCTAGGAGTATAAATGGGTACCAGTGTCAAACTGGGGAAGTTACCAACAATAGACTGAAATATAAGCCAGCCTAGATAAGGTGTGAATGGGACCTGGAATCAGGGACTCGATAGATGCCAATCAAACCAATAACTTCTGACTTTCGTTTTCCAACCGAAGACAATGGTCAGGTATACCTCAGTGTCATGGCTTATCACATTTTACCAGTTTATTTTTGATGCAAGGATTAGTCTGTTGAATATTGTGAAATTTATTTTACTGAGAGCTGTTGCTGTCATAGCGTCAAGTCAATTTAGTTTTAAAATATTCGACAGCTGTCCTTTATCGGTGTCTTGAAATTGAGACTGAGAAACTGGAGTTTTAGTAGTCATAGGATTAATAGACAGTAGCTCCTCTCTCAGAGAGGACACATGCGTCTTATTATGGTCTTAAAGAACCAATAATTATTTTAACAATAGCAATTTTGAATAGGTGATGACTTGTCTAGAATATTAGACCACTTTATTGCATATTAAATCTTCACCCATTTATTGCTGAAATTTGTTCAAGAAAATTTCCTTTTGTCATAGAAAACGTCAGAGATTATTTTTTAAAATGCTAGAATTACTGGCTTGCCTATCATTCCTGTAGTCAATTTTCAAATATAGTCCTCTCCTAGTCTGCAATTGGACATTTCACAAGACCACTGCAGAAGCCATGTTTGGCTGGCTTGAGTGTTAAAATGCTATTGGTCAAGCAATCATTGGAATGTCACGCGTGATAACTGGGCCAGTCACTGTAGAAGTATATGGAGGACCTCAAACTAGTTGACGTTTTGCATACATTTTATCACAAGTTTTGTAAGATCTCAATTGGAGAGTTTTAGAGAGTATGAAATAAGACCTTAATAAACAAGTGTGATTGATTCGATACACAATAATAACAGGTCTGAGAATGTATAATTAGTTTTACTACCAAAGACAGAAAGAAGTGGGTTTAACAATCAGCATGATTGACCCTGATTAGATCCATGCTCCTGGGGTATGTAGTTTGTGGATCCAAAACTTCTCACAGTTCATTTGAAGAATGGTTGCTTCTAAGTGATCAGGACTGTGATGAAGTATCTCTATGATTCTGTATCTTACCGAGGACAAAGAAAGGACATGTTCATTTCAATTCAGGATGCACACACTAGGAATTTGCGCTCAAAGACATTTAATCATCTACAAATTCCAAAGATTAAAACAGATTATGGAAAGAAAATCTTTACACACGCAGCCCCACAACTGTGGAATTCTCTACCCTCAACTGTTACACAGTCTACCACTTTAATATTAGTCTTTCAAGTCCAATCTTCAGGAATATATAAATCAAATGTAATGATAAAGTAATAAACTCAGAGCCATTCCACTCTGAATTCCAAGGGCATAGGTATAAAGCCAGCTAAGTATATGTTAATGATGACATGATTTAAAGTTTGTTTAGCAGTGACACCCACACTACTTTAAAAAATGAATAGCTAGCATTCTAATAATTGTATATCATTTGTACACAGGATATAATACATGTATGTAAACTTTTGACTAATAACTGACTATTTCTACGTGTAATATGTTGTATATATTTGCACATAGTATGATTTGTGTGTAAGTGTACTTGCAGTGTTTTTCTCTGTCAGTTTGCCTGTGTGCGTGCATGTGTATGCATGTGTGTGCGTTCTTTCTGAGGGCCTCGGGAAGATCAGATTTTACTGATGTTGTTTCCCCTCTTTAAATAAATATTATTATTATTATTATTACTGATAGTGAGGTAAATTAAAATGTTGTGCAACAGGTGTATCTTTCCATTTCTTAATATCCCTAATCTCCTCCTTGATGAATATTTGAAATTCTCGTTTGGTTTACATAGTTTTTGTTACATTTACTTTTGTCATCCTGTAGATTTTTTCTGATTTTCTGGATTATGCACAACCTTGCGGAATCCTTATGGAAGGCCACACCCTTTATTGTCAAAATATTGGCGAAATTAGACCAATAGTTTCCAAGATATCCATAAATCCAGAATTTGATCCGATCCAGATTTTTTATCCGGATTATGGCCAATGTCTTTGCATCCAAGTTTATGGTAAGATTTGACCAAAATCTGAGTAGATTTTTAGATAGAGCTATGGATAGATTCATTTAAACATGTGCACATGCACGACCCTCTGCACTGGTTTAATGAATGTGATACAATGAGATATAAGCTTGCTTATGTGATGTTTTATAAGTAACAGCTTACTGTAGATTGGAAGGTGCTGTGTAGATGTGTAAGATATGGATGCGTGCTTCCCAATGCTAAAACACGCTTCTCAATTACTGTACATTCAACATCGTCATCTTCTAGAACAACATCCTTTTTGAGTGCTTTGATTGCATAATACTTTCCTTCACCTTTCAACTCAGCAAGCAACACCTGAAAATAATGAAAATGAAGGTTGTACAATAATGACTGAATAACACTAATGGTCAAACAAACCAAAAACCTGCCTCTACAATGGCATTGGAGAACATCTATTTACAGGCCAAGAGGCCATTTTAGAAAATATATAACTGGAATGCCTGGGGAGGGGGTACACAGTCATGCACATGACAGACCCCACCTAATGCACATACTGGTACGTCCATTACTAAATATTGGCTGACATAGAAGCAACTATTCAAATAACCAAAGGAGCAGGCCTCCATGAAGTGGAGGCCGAGATCCTGTTAGGGAGGTAAGTATGCCATCTCACTCGTGAAAAAGAAATTTGAAAAATTTTCTTATTTCACATCATGAGAACATACTTGCCTCCCTAACACTTGATAAAAGCCAGTTTGAAAGTAAATTTGGCGGGAGAGAGGCAAGGTTCTAAAACCAGTTCACCCTCGAAGAGACTAGCGCTTTGAATTTTCAAGAGATTTAAAACATTTGAAATTGTTGTTGAAATCACAACCACGAATAGAATTTTGCATCTGATAATCGACCAATGAAGAGAGATTGATCAAACGGCAAATGCGCTCTACCCCAACCCACTCTTTCTGAGGAAGATTAAAAAAAAACGCTGCTCTAAATGACTAGCACATTCTCTAATACTTGATGAAAGTATTACTAGACATTGGAAAAAGAAGAATTGCTTCATTTTCAAAACTCTGAAAGAACAACAATTAAGAGACATTAACCATTACCATATTACATAACAACATGACACAATCAACAAGACAAAAAACAAAATGGTCACATATACTGACCTCTGATGTCTTGGGCATGGAAATAAGCTCTTCCCCCACCAGATGAAGAGAATGATACCAGAAATAGTAGGGATTCCCTACCAACAAATGTGAGATTTGTAAATAGCAGAGGAGGAAAACCATTTACAAATATATACCTCTACATTATTTTCTGAGGACTGAGACGGCGAGCGGGTTGGAAGTGTCCCGGAGGTAATGGTCGTTAAAACTTGATTCACAGTGCCACTGGGCTACTGACATAATGTCTTCAACAGAAACACTATTAAATAATGCCGTGGAAGTTACCACACCATGGACACTATGAGCCTTGGCTCTATCTACTTGCTTTCCAGTGGCTGTCTTATGACAGAATTGAATGCATTCTACTAACTATCTGGAAATAGTGTCTCTTGACGCCCTACCATGGGTTCAATATATGACAACCATAGGGAGCATGGGTCCATCCGTCAAACCCGAGTTCTTCTCTTGTACTTATTTAAGGCACGGACAGGAAACCATGCTTTAGCACCAGGATCATATCTGGATACGGCAGGTAAAATAATAGGTTGGCCCGGATATTTTAAAGATTGATTCTTAGCCAAGAAATTCAATCTCGGTAGAAGCTTAAGGCCTTCACCTGTAACTATATACCGGTCAGGCTCAGCAGACAAGGCATGAATTTCACTTCTGCATCTGGCTGATGCTGTCGCAACTAAAAATACAGCTTTAAGTGTCAATAATTTTATAGAAATAGCACTAAGTGGTTCAAAAGGTTTATCACTCAAAACTTGAAAAACCAGAGAAAGACTCCATGACGGTGTCAGTGGAGGATTTCTCGGTCTGAGATTGCCCATATCTTTGATAAGAGTATGTAGAACACATACTTCATCACTTTCCCTTTTTGCCAAGCAATGGATAACAGTCATTAATGCTGATTTATATTCAGCAATAGAATTAGGCTTAAGACATCATACAGGTGACAGAGAAAATCAGCTACTACCTGAATAGATGCATCCATTGGATTGATACATCTCTTTGAGCACCATTCTGCAAATCTGTTGATTTTATAATTATATGCTCTGGAGATTGACCCCCTTCTGGCTCTGGCCATGAAACTGGCTGCTTGCTCAGAAAAGCCCTCCGTAATTGTGGATTTTTTGACAACATCCATGCAGTCAATTGAAACATTGGATTGTTGTGAAGGGTCTTGCACTGGAAGATAATATTGTCCATCAGAGGCAGAGGAACCGGATTGCAGACCAGAAGGTCCAGCAGATCCGTAAACCATGATCGGCTTGGCCAATTCGGGGTGATCAGAAGCACTTGGCATTCCTCCTGGTTGAATTTCTGAAGAATCCTTGGAATCAGGATTGTTGGAGGGTATACATATGCATATATTCCCTTCCATCTGATAGCTAGTGCATCTATTGCGATAATAGCCCGTAATTCTAGCATGTTGATATGCTCCTTTGACTGATCCAGATTCCAAAGCCCTGATATTGTGGCTTCTTCCAGGCAAGCTCCCCATCCCTCCATTGATGCATCCGTAAACATCGTTACTTGAGGGTGGGGAGGGATTAGCATGACTCCCTCTCTCATCCACCAATGAAGATGATGAATGAGAGGATCCAACACTTGAATGCGCGAGTCCAGTGATCCTGAACTCTGCATTCACTGAGTCATGAGAAACAGCTGAATCGGCCGCCTGCGCAAGGCCGCCTGAGGAATGACTGGTTCCATTGAAACCATCAGACCTAGTATTTTCAGATAGACTAGTGCTAGAATATACGACTGCTGCAAACGAATTGAATGCATGAGAGGAGATTCTCCACTCTCTCCTGGGATGAATAAACATATCCTATCTCCAGATCGAAGAACATACACAGGTAAACAAACTTCTGGGATGGAGTCCGCTCTGATTTTTGAAAGTTGATTATCCAGCCTAGATCTGTGAGTTTTCAAAACTATCTACAGATTTGCTGTCAAACTTTCAGGGTTGTGTCCTTTTAGCAACCAGTTGTCTATGCAAGTGTGGACTGCTATATTGCTCCTGCGGAGGTATGCTGTGATAGCAAGGACGACTTGACTGAAGACCCGCGAAGCCGTCGAGATACCAAATGGGAGTACTTTGAATTCCCATTGGCATCCCTGAAAAGCAAATCTCAGGAACCGACGAAACCTCCTTGCAATGGGAATGTGGAAATAAGCGTCCTTCCGATCTATTGATGCTGTCCACATCCCCTTCTCTAACCCCAACAACACCGATTTTATTGTTTCCATTTTGAAACTCGGTGTGTCTATAAATTTGTTTAGAGGTTTGAGGTTGAGAATTGGTCTCCACCCCCCGGTGATCTTTGTCACAAGAAACATGGTTGAATAGAAGCCCGGGCAATCTTGCGCCAGTTGAATAGCTTCTTTTAGAATTAGAGATTCTATCTCCTCTTCTATGCACAACCGCTTGTCTGGATCTCTTGGAATTTGAGTCCAAACCTGTACCAGAGACAGATGCAATGGCGGACCTATTATCCACTCTGGACTGTATCCACGCAAAGGCCATTGCAAGACTAAGCGGTCATGAATTAACCTGACTCCTGAATGTGGAAAATCAAACGACCTCCCACTGGTGCACCTAGGGTTAATGGGGTGCACATAAATTTGAAAGCGGGTGTGTCTGTACGTGTGACAACACTAGAGTGGTACCTGTGGTAACCGAAAATTCTTTTAGGCCATCATCCCCAGTTACCACACGCCGCTCCTCGCGCGTCTCGCTGGCTGGCTGGACTTGAAGCGCTGGCTGTGGGCGCGGTCTCTGAACCCGGCCAGCCTGCTGGCCTCTGACACTGCCAACACCGACAAGAGCGTTCTGCTGTCGAACAGCCGCGGGCTGAACACGCACGTGTTCTCTGCGCAACACCTCAAATTGTGCGCACAGCGCCCCCTGATTGTTCACCAAGTTCACTGTCTCCTGAAGGTGTCGACAACCCTCACCTCCAAAAAGACCAGGGCCCGCTATCGGCGCTTGCAATAAGCGCGATTTGAGCTCCTGGGATGGGCACAAATTGCTCAGTGACTTGGTGACCGACCTAGTCAGACAATCCAACGCCAGGTTGATCCCATCCTGATGGCTCGTTGTACTGTCAATGGACTAGGCTGTTGGTGCTGAAAGCAGCGGAGAGATGCGAGACAGCGCACTAATCGCTACTCGCAAGCTCTCCTCGGTGTCACGCAAAGCGGCATTAGCTGAGCGCATAGCGCCTGAGCACAGCGCTCCCATGTCAGCACAAGAGCCTGGCCGCGTATCTTTCTCTAGAGTGGCGTGGTCATCCGCTCTTGGTCCGGGCGCTAGACGATACCGAGTGTACTGACTGGCAGTAACTCGGGATCGCAACCTCGCGGTCTGATCGACTCCTCTGCCACAGTGAACATTTCTAAGATATGCTCAGCATACGGCTGAGACCGAGCCGAGGTGGCCAACAGCTTAGCCTGTAACCACGCCCGCGAGTTACTGGCGGCTGATTTGTCCACGGAGCGCTCTAGTCTGACAGCGAGGAGCCAGGCGCACGCGTCAGACCAGTCTTCGTCCGTGGCCACCTGCGAATTGCTGACGATCAGTGGGCCCTCGTCATCTTCAATGGCATTTGGAGGTGGGCCTGTGGAGGAGGCTACAGACGTACCCGGCTGCCCGGGGAATGCACATGGGCCCACGAGGGCTGGCATTCGCCACTGGCAAGCTGTGCAACGAGGCCACGCTCGTGTGAGGGGCATAAAGCACACTAGCGCGGTCTGGGTCATCTGTATGAGATTCCACGGCTAAGCATGGTATCTTATATGGGCAGCCGTCCGCTCTAAATTGGCCCACAGGTTGTTAGCAAGGAAAACTAACCCAGACTGAACAGGAGAATGTCCGAGGGCAGATGATGAGGGTCCTCCGCGAGTGATCAAGGTCAGATCCGCTGGTCGGGTCCCGGCTGATGCTGCTCGCACCGCTGGATCACCAGGCGATGCAAACATCAAGCCTGGGTCCAAAACGGCCGCCCCTAGATCACTGAAAACCTTGTCCGAACTAGTAGGGACGGGGGCTACCTGCACTGAGGTCGATGCGCAGGAAGTTGAAACACCTGTGCCCGGCAACATGCCACGAAGCATGTCAGGCGTCAGGTCTTTCAAAGTCCTGCGCATCTCACTCACTAACTCTACCGTGAAGGCCTCGAGCTCACCCTTCTCAGAGGCCTTCTTCTTACCCTCCTTCTTCACCCTCTTGCCATCCTCAACCATCATTCTTGCCTGTGAACAAAAGAATTCAGAGGTTAGATTCCCCCCCACTCTTTACAAATAGCACATTTGTTGGACAGCCTACAGTCTGTACAAGATGGGCATGGGTGCGGGAAGAATCTAGCCTTCAAATGCATCTGACTTAATGGACATGATGGTTTCTGAAAGGTAGGCATACGAAGAGAATGAGTATTTTAGTTTGTTAATTTGTTATTTCTTTTAGTACATACAAGAACAAACTCGAGAGAAAAGACAGCCACTTTTATTACTGACAACCCTGAAGGGACAGATGTCTTCTCATGCTAAAAAATAACCAAACAACCAGGGAAACCCTACTAAGAATGTTAGAAAGACGAGAGAAAAGATTATGACTATCTAGATATCTCTCCACATTCATAACAAAGGATGATAATGACATCAATTTGATTTCTCTAAACTAATATTATGACATCAAGGAAGAGAAAAAATCTCTGGCTGATTATGACATCAAACCTCAATGCAACAGCCCCTTCATTAAGAGGAGACATCAGAAAATGGATGCAAGAAATACCTAGGACTACATACATTCATTACTCAAGAATAATATATTAAATTATATATCCGAGAACCCATGCACACACAAGAGCGAATACAGTGCAATAAAGATGGCAGCAAAAATTGTTAAATATTTTCAAATAATTAGGTGCCATAACTAATAAACTCCCTTATCCTGAGCACAGGCAAACCATCCTCTTGTGCAGAAAAACACGTCCATCCATCTGTCGAGTCTGTTGAGTCCGATGAAGGGGATGGGACAAATGGAGGAAGATATTTTATATCTCTGACCCTTAGACATATCATAATGATGTCAGAAAGAGACGTGATCAACCTCCGAGTGAAGAACAGGAGCTCCTACCATTCATAGATGATCCTGTGGCCACAAAGACACAAGGGATTAGTAGACTTAGGCGCTGGGAGAATTTAACAAGGATTCCCAGCACCTGAAAAACGTGCTAATGCCAGGTCGGCCGCGAATGAAAACCGGTAACATATATAAGTTACAAGTCTTAATTAATATATGGAACAATATCAACTTAATGGATGATGAAGAGGACTCCTCATGAGTCTTAGCATCAGCCAATTATAGAAATGGATGATAAATATATAGAAAATTTTCAAAAAAGAGCTTAGAAATTTTTCCAATGTTGCATGTAAGCCAATATATTAGAAAACGGAAGTACCCGTATGCGCATGCGCAGTAGGTGGGGTCTGTCATGTGCATGACTGTGTACATCACCCTGCCAAGTAGGGGCACCTAACTTTTTATAATTCTGAATATTATTGAATTTAGAGCCGATATACTAGTACATCAAGTGTTAGGGAGGTAAGTATGTTCCCACGATGTGAAAGTATAAATTTTTGATGACAAGTGTTAACAATTTGAGCGAAACAAGAGAGTCAAGGGCCTGTGGTGCTCACCTGGACCATTGCCATTTAAACTATTTGCATTTAAATAGACATGATGGATGATTTTCAGAAAATCCAACATGGCCAAAAGATTGACCACTAAGGTTCTCGTTTAACATGTTGAAGCCTACCATCATAGGATCATTCCACCCACGTTTTATTGAAATCGGACTACTGATTGGTTCCGGAAAACTTTCAGAAAATCAAAGATGGTTGCCAAAACATTGACCTATGAATTATGAATAGAATTTCTAGAGGCCACAACAATAGGATCCTTCCAGCCAAATTTGGTTGAAACTGACTAAGCAATTAATAAGGAGTAGCATTTTATACAAATTCCCATTTTTCGGAAAATCCAAGATGTCCACCATCAAAATCATGCTGTCAAAATTCTGTATAAATGTTCTGAAATGTATCGGCCTAGGGTTCTTCCAACTGAGTTTGGTTGAAATCGGCCAAGCGGTTAATGATCAGTAGCCTTTTAACTGATTTTCCTAAATGTTCAGAAAATCCAAGATGGTCACCGGGAAAATTTACCAATCAAAATTCTGTATACAAGTTCTGAAACCTCCCAGCCTAGTATCCTTCCTGCCAAGTTTGGTTGAAATTGCTCATGCAGTTAATGAGGAGTAGCATTTTAAAACGATTTTCTAAAGTTTTTCCGAAAATTCAAGATGGCTGCCAAAATAAATTGACCAATCAAAATTCAGGTAGACAAGTTCCTAAGCATACTATGCTAGGGTTCTTCCATCTGAGTTTGATTGAAATCAGCCAAGTGTTTATCGAGGATTAGGCTTTTAAGTGATTTCTCAAAACCTTCAGAAAATCAAAGATGATCGCCGGAAAAATTTATCAAGCAAAATTCTGTATACACGTTCTGAAACATACCAGCGTACTATACTCTCAGCCAAGTCTAGTTGAAATTGCCCAAGCAGTTAATGAGGAGTAGCGTTTTAAACAATTTTCCGGCATTTTTGGAAATTTGAAGATGGGCGCCGAAAAAAATTGATCTATTAAAATTCTGTATACAAGTTCTTTGGTACCCCCATAGGATCATTCAGACCAAATTAATTTGAAATACGCCAAGCGGTTAAGGAGTAGCGTTTTAAAGCAAAAGTTGACAGATGCCGGACGGACGGTTGGCATGGCATAAGTTTACTTGGCCATTCTGACCAGGTGAGAATGGCCAGGTCAGCTAAAATCTATAATTTGTCTATGTAAAACTCATTTTAAAACACCACATTCTATTATCATAATTTATTCTTTCGTGGGTTTAATGGAAAAAGCATCCCAAATAAGCTTTCTCTTACTATACTGATAACAACGATGTGATTCTTACGAGCATTCAGATGTTATTGAATCAGATTTAACACCACATTTTTTGTCAATTTCTGAAACACAGACCAAAACTGTAAAAAGATGTTGGTATTTAGCTTGAATGAAATTCCAGAATAGATACACTCAGAGAATACAGATAGTAAACCTGATACAATTCTGTTCCAGCATTCTAAAGTTAGTCGCACAAAACATATGGGTGAGTGTCAACCAATTGTAGTGAAAATTATGCAAATGCAGAAATGGCACTATTTATAATCATTCTTTGTAAGCAGTTAAAATCATGATTCCGTAGCAATTTCAACTGATGATATTACACTACCTATGACTAGTAATAATTACATAACTTCATAGTGCAAAGGAACATTACAACTTACCTTTCCAAAGCTCCCTTTGCCTAGAACCTTGAGCAGAGAAAAGTCTGTTGGTGTAAATTTTCTGACCGGTTTTTTGGGACTATCATAATCAGAAATGGGCGGGGCAAAAGGTGCATCAGGACGATTCCAAATCGCCTCATAGCTCTCAGAATCAAAGTCGTCATCTTCCTCAGCCTGAAAGACAAACGATCAGATAAACCTAACCATGCATGCATAAGCAATATGTATCGTTATTTAACATTTATCATACATTAGATTGGATGTTGTGCAACCCACCAATATAGAATTTGCGGTGCTAACAAACAGGATGGGGAACAAAATCAAATTCAATATTGGCACATCTGTTGGCCAATAGGGCAGGGTACTAATATCGAATTTGATATGCGAATGACCGTTTTGGTAACAGCGCAAGGGACAATATTGAATTCAATTTGGTGTGCCCATTGGTCAATGGTGCAGAGGACAAATAATGAATTCGATATCGGCGTGCCCATTTGTCATCGGCGTGAGGAAACCAATATAAGTGTTACAGTTGCGCTGATTTGAAACAATAGCAAACTATAAGGATTTCTAATTCTCTCCTACTAGGCCTGTAGCTACTTACTCAGGTGTTACATAAAGGTATGTTGGCTCCATATTTGATATGGCCATAACTATGGTGTAGATACAACTTTACATATAATGCATCAGAGGTTCAGATCATGTTTTATATTATCTCTGATATGTTGTGTTATTATTACGAGTCTAATCTACTCTGTACTTTATATGTGATATTGTGCTGGTTAACTTCAGGGCTTTAAACAAAGGGTGTGTATTGCTACCCAGAACATTGGAACTTCAGATAAAAAGGCCATGTTCTAGATGTAGAGACCTATAGATTATTATCTGCAGGTAGCAGCTCAATAAACCACCATGTCTCTTAATCAGCCAGCCAGTCAGTCAGTCAGTCAGTCAGTCAGTCAGTCAGTCAGTCAGTCAGTCAGTCAGTCAGTCATTTCAAGAGTTTTTCATATACATTAATCATACTTGGGGAAAGGTATGTGATAAATTTGGGATAGTAATGTTAAAGGTCAATGTCATGGCGGACAGATGAAAATGATTATTTTGACAACTATGTGCCTGAAAGACACATTTGTCAACAACTCTGCTTCACCTGGAGAGATTTTGACCAGACTTGGAATGTTGCCCATGGTTCCCAATACTGTGTGATCAATTTGGGATCACAGAGTCAAATATTAAAGTCACAGTTACACACTTACTAGATGGGCTGCATCCCAGGTGTCGAGCCCTTTAGGTTTTCTGCATAACACACATCATGTGTGGCAGTGTCATGAAATAAGGATTTCTTAAGATAGTATACCCTCTTGATGAATCAATGCCTATTGTAAAACTCTAACATTCTTCTAATTCTTGAAAAGGATAGAACTCACACTGAAATAAACCATGTCCAAACCATGTAGAAGTATAGAAATAACTTTTAAATCATTTTCACTTTGCTCCAAACTGAATGCAATAATGATATAGAACGAATGTGCAAAGTTTTGTTGATATCGGATAAGCCCTTGATAAACTAAAAGAACATTGACAAAGAGCTCCACAAACGGCGCATAATACCCCGCCATGATGACAAACCAATGAATGAGAACTATCAGAAAATATTTATTTCTTCCTTAGCCCCCATCAGACCAGTCATCCTTATGAAGTGTCAAAGCGATCTGTTAAACGGTCAAGGAGGTATCGTACGGAAACCAATTTTCAAGATGGCTGCCGCTGACTGGTGGCCATATTAGATTTTGGATTATCGTAAATTTTGTTTCTTCACCAGACATATTCCAACGACTAGGAAGTGATCCAATAAATGAAATCCAGAAACCAACTTTCAAGATGGCAGCCCATGGCTAGTGGCCATCTTGGAGTTCGGGTCATCGTCAATTTCGATAGGTTTCTTCTCCACACCTAGTCCAACCACCCTATGAAGTTTCAAAGTGATCCGATAAATGGTAACGGAGTTATCATTTGGAAACAAATTTTCAAGATGACCATCGATGGCTGGCAGCCATCTTGGAGTTTGTATCATTGTCAACCTCGATAGGTTTTTTCTCCAGAGGTAGTCAAACCACCCTATGAAACTTCATAGCGATCCGATAAATGATAACGGAGTTATCATCTGGAAATCAATTTTCAAGATGGCCACCGGTGGCTGGTGGCCATCTTGGATTTCAGATCATTGTCAATCTCGATAGGTTTCTTTCTAAGACCTAGTCCAACCACTCTATGAAGGTTCAAAGCGATCCGATAAATGGTAACAGAGTTATCATCTGGAAACCAATTTTCAAGATGGCCACCAGTGGCTGGCGGTCATCTTGGATTTCAGATCATTGTCAATCTCGATAGGTTTCTTTCTAAGACCTAGTCCAACCACTCTATGAAGGTTCAAAGCGATCCGATAAATGGTAACAGAGTTATCATCTGGAAACCAATTTTCAAGATGGCCACCGGTGGCTGGCGGTCATCTTGGATTTCGGATCATTGTCAATCTCGATAGGTTTCTTCTCCAGAGGTAGTCCAACCACCCTATGAAGTTTCATAGCGATTCGATAAACGTTAACATAGTTATCATCTGGAAACAAATTTTCAAGATGGCTACCGGTGGCTGGCAGCCATCTTGGATGTCGGATCATTGTCAATTTTGATAGGTTTCTTCCCCAGTCCGATTCCAACTACTCCATCAAGTTTCAAAGCGATCCGATAAACGGTAACAGAGTTATCATCCGGAAACCAATTTTCAAGATGGCCAACGGTGGGTGGCAGCCATCTTGGATTTCGGATCATCGTCGATTTCGATAGGTTTCTTCCCCAGGCCTAGTCCCACCACCCTATGGATTTTGGATCATTGTCAATCTCGATAGGTTTCTTTCTAAGACCTAGTCCAACCACTCTATGAAGGTTCAAAGCGATCCGACAAACGGTAACAGAGTTATCATCCGGAAACCAATTTTCAAGATGGTCACGGTGGATGGTGGCCATCTTGGATTTCAGATCATCGTCGATTTCGATAGGTTTCTTCCCAACACCTAGTCCAACCACCCTATGAAGTTTCAATGTGATCCAACAAACGGTAACAGAGTTATCATCCGGAACCCACTCTGCTGCCTGCCCGCACGCCCGCCCGCCCGGATGGACGACGCCATTACATAATACCCCGCCATAAAATATGGGGAAAACTTGAAAATCATTTAAATTATGATGAAGACTGGATGCAATGATGGCATATATCAAATCAATCTGTAAAGTTTTCCTAAAATTGGATAAGTCCATGATTAATTAAATGTCCATTGAAAAACTTTAACATTTACTAATTCTTACGAAGTACAAACCCCGTAAAATATGGACAAAATTTGAAAGTTATTTTAATTATAATGTAGACTGGATGCAATGATGGCATAGAACAAATCTGTCAAGTTTTTTTGAGATCTGATAAGACCTTGATGAATTAAAGGCAATGAGAAGGTTGTGTAATTTGATATTCTTTCATATCAGCGTAAATATAACAATTTCATATTGCTCCCAACTGTTGGTCTACAGCACAAATATGATAATGGCATGTTACAGCGACATTAATTTAAACACTCTGTGGATCCCACATGTCAATCAACAATACATGCACTATCCAACTGAAATCACTTAAACAGACATCATTATAACTGACATTGTCTAAACTGACATCGACTGTTCAACTGACATCGCTTAAGCTAACGTCACTACTTTAGCTTACATCATTACAATTGACCCCGCTTCAACTGACATCACTTCAATTTATGTCACATCAACTGTCATAGCATTAGCTTGACATCACTTCAATTTATGTCACATCAACTGTCATAGCATTAGCTTGACATCACTTCAATTTACCGTCACTTCAAGAGCGTGTTATAAACAAAATTTTCCTGTCCCCATTTTATATTATGACAATCCCGTTCCATTGAGACCTCTTCCAAACAATACAGTCCCCACAATCAAAATAAATTTAGTCATTTTAACCCTTTAATGATCAAGATTGGGCAAGAAAAGGTTGCTGAGTACATGTTCCATTGAGGTGTAGAGAAGATGACTGCTGAGGATTTATCACTGGAATGCCTGGCAGTCAGTCATTCCACTGTGAGATTTGTAAGAAGTCTTCTTTTTGTCATGCAAATAAACTTTCCTCAAGACCATGAACAAATTTAATTTTAACCATTAATTTGTTAACACTTTATCGCTAAAATTTGTTCAATAGAATTTTAACTTTCTCATCGAAAATGAAGAGGAAACTATTTTTGAAGATTTACCACTGGAATGACTGGCTCGATAACAGCCAGTCAGTCATTCGTGGTAAATTTTCAAAATTAGTCTTCCCTTGCCCTGCAAATGAACATTCCTCAAGCCCACTGCAAAGTTCGGTTTTGATTATTAATGTGTTAAACATGGACACACTGCTGAAATAACGGTACTGAATAACAATAGCTGACCTGTCAGTAGCCATATACATATATGTAGAATGGTAGAATGTTACACACCTCTTTTCCATTATCCTTCTTTCCCCCTCCTTTCTTGTCCAATGGGCCACCTTTCTTGATGAGCTGCAGTGCCTCGGCTAATAGCTTCTGATTAACGCCACACAGGTTTGGCACGTTTTTCTCACACTTTTTATGACAGTTTGTGCCACACACTGAAATATTTCAAATTTTTTATTCTATAAATATATACACATAACCCAAACATACTTAAGATTTCCATGAATTAATTAAAACTTAAGCGAAACCACTTCTCTAAATTATGCATTATTTGAATTTGAAACGGAGAGCTCTGGCAACACCAATTTCTTTAACCATTTGCTGCTTTAATGGCCCAGGCCGCTCTGCTCACTCCAGACTAATGGTCCAGGCCAGGCCCCCCCCCCCCCCCCACACATTACAAATGGCAATGATAACAACAATTTTCCTGGAAGTGTGCTCTCCCTTTAGCTGCTAGCTGTCTGAGTTATACAGGTGTATTTCTACGGTGAAATACAGTACCAGGATATGTGTTGAAGTTAATTTAAGAAGATTGACAGCTTACCCACCCGCCACATGCGGTAATATCGCAAAAAACTTGTGACAGGTTATATGGACAGTTAATTTCTAATTACATAGTATTGTCAGTCTTGCCATTGGGAAAGTATGAGGCGGCCTGCTGGGCCTTTACAGTCACAAGTGAGCACAGACGTAATTTAATTTATTTTAACAAAAGAATGTTCTTCATGATTTTGAGATAATGTCATATTTTCAAAAGTAATTTAGTCCACACAGAAGATTTTGTAATATATTCAGTTATGAAAGGGTTAATCTTATCAGAACTCTCCATTTCAAATTTGACTGGTCAAAAGAGAGAACGAGAGAGAGAGAGAGAGAGAGAGAGAGAGAGAGAGAGAGAGAGAGAGAGAGAGAGAGAGAGAGAGAGAGAGAGAGAGAGAGAGAGAGAGAGAGAGAGAGAGAGAGAGATGCAGTGCTCCAGATAAGGGGTGTACACACGTACAGTATGCAAATAAATGTTGCCTGTATGCATATATATATATATATATACTGAGCCAAAAAGGTTTAGCAACAGTGAAGTTTGGTTTGTTGTATTAAAACTATGCGTCCATTTATAACCAAATTTGCAAGCATGTTTCGTCAATGTAATGTCTCGCTGATCATGAAGCAATGCAAATCATTTCTTGCATTTCTCGGCCGCATGCGTACTGCATGTGAAAATACATTTTTCATGCACTTGCCCACATTGGCGGGTAGCGAAGGCAAAAATTCACCATCTTGCAAAAGCAGATAACGAACGTTAACAGAAAACGCTTAAAAGTTTACCCTACCGAACATCCCCCGCCGCCCAGGGCTACCCGAAAATCTGTGCCATGAAGCAATGGGAAGACTCGCTGCTGGGCAGAGCGTTCGCGCTGTTGCTCGACATTTTAATGTTCATGCCTCAACCATTTCCCGTCTCCGCCAATGTGAGCAGGAAACTGGACATGTTAATGACTGACCAAGAGAAGACCGCTACTTAGTGACGTCATAGGTTTGAGACTGCGCTGTGGCTGTCCCGTAATTTGCACACCGCTACCGGCACTACAGTGCATGCACAAACTGTGCGAAACAGACTCCATGATGATGGACTGCATGCCCGTCGTCCACTTGTTGCTGTTCCACTTACAGAGCATCACATCGAGAATCAGTTTGCATGGGCAAGACCTCATCAGCGATGGCGTGCTCAACAATGGAGCCACGTTTTGTTCAGTGATGAGTCGAGGTTTTGTGTGGATGTGGCGAATGGTAGGCAACGGGTTTGGCGACGTTTAGGAGAACGGTATGATGCAGCCAACATCATTCAGCACGACAGATTCAGTGGCGGCAGTGTCATGGTGTGGGCTGGAATCCATGAAAATGGGAAAACATATCTTATTGTGATTCGCGGCTCAACGTTACTGTGAAGAAGTTGTCGACCCTGTTGTCATCCCTTTTATGCAGCATCATGCAGACTTTATGTTCCAGCAAGACAATGCCAGTCCTCATTCAGCTAGCGTCACCAGTGATTTCCTTGAGCCTAACAACGTTCCAGTGTTGGACTGGCTAGCGCGATCACCGGACCTGTCTCCTATCGAACACGTGTGGGACATTCTTGGCCGCATGGTGCGTGAGAACCATCCACATCTTCACAACATGCGGGAGCTGGAAGCTGCACTGCTCCAGGAATGGGATGCGATTCCTCTTCGTGACATCAGGTGCTTAATTCGAAGCATGAGAAAGCGATGTACGGCAGTGGTTAATGCGCACGGAGGTCACAACTGGTATTGACAGCTCAGTGTCATTATTTAAATTGGACCCTTCCGTTGAATGATGCCGTGTTAAAGACGCGGTGCTAGCATTACAGTAACAAGACTGTTGTTCAAATTGGAAAATGACCTATCAATTAAATAATATATTTGAATCATACAGTAATATTCTCAGTGTTGCTCAACTTTTTTGGTTCAGTATATATATATATATATATATATATATATATATATATATATATATATATATATATATATATATATATATATTTTAAGAGTACCATGTATGTGTTCTGAAAAAGCAATACTCTTCAATGTATTAGATTGTCAGTACTGTGATAATGAATTACAAGCTTCTTCCAATTAATGCAGAATAGCTTTCTTGTCATTTGATTAGTTAGGAGCCATGAACAGACAAAGAAATTACAATATAATTTGTTCTGCGTAGAAACTAGAAGCCGCTGTCATGTTGAGCTAGGGTGCACAAAATGACGAGTGGAGGTCCCAAACATTACATACACTAGGTTCTTGGTACCCATCACTAATCTTCAGTGGTAGAGTACAGTACTCCCAACAGAAAGTTATCTGGAAGACTGAGCACATGAACATAACTTAGAGCAATGATTCAATTCCATTTCCCATCTGTAGTCTACTACGACTTCCAGGTATCAGATTTGAAATGAATTCATGCATGCTTTTAGTTATGCTATTTACCCCTACCACTCTATGTCAATATTCTTTCATTACGGAGTCAATATCAAAGAAACGGGTGCTCATTTTTAAACAATTTTGGTGGAAGATGTTGCTGTCTATGACGGCACCATCTCCAACCAAATTTGTTGAAAATTGAACACCAGTTCATCTTTTAAATTAATTTGAAATTTAAAGTTCTGACACCTGAGTGGTAAGGGTTAAAAGCACATGTTTTATGAATGGAGATAGCACTGAAAAGCAGCCCTATCTGATGTTCTATCACATACCATTCACAAACAAAACCAAATTTATTTAGACTTGTGCCTGAAAACATCTTTCTGATTAATCTTTAGAAGTTTTATAGGGAGGACAGGTACTAATTTTAAGTCACCTCTCATTGGGCTCTCAATGACATTGGTGAAGAAACTAGAATGTGATTGAAATGCAATCATGAAGCTTGACATAGCAAAGCGCTATGAGGCTTTAATTCAAATATAATGCTAATTACATAAACAAAGGCCAAATATTGAAGGTTTATCCATACATATATCAGTGAACATGACCTTTGAACATTTGACCCCAGTTATTGTGTCATTCCCGCTCCTTACAAGGAAGCATGCGTCCAGGTTTGGGTCGGGAATGATTGACTAAAGATTGAATATAAAACAAAAGCTGAGCTAAACACAAAATATTAATGTTAAAAAACAATATTATTATCAAAGTCACAGTAACCCTGGCCTTTGAACATTTGACCCCAAGGTCATTATGTCATGCCCTCTCATTATTGGGCAACATGTGTCCAAGCTTGGGTGCAGTATGATTAAGCCAAAATGACATATAGGTACCAATAAGTTGAGCTTAACGGGAAATGTTATTGTTGAAGTAAACTTAGTTTTATCATTATAACACTGACTCTGACCTTTTGGTGACAAGATGGATGATTGTGTTATGCCAGTATCTTATCAAGAAGAGTTTGTCAATATTTAAATTTTAGTGCTGTATGCTTAACCAAACATGGGATTTGAACTGCTAAGCTGAGCTAAAAGTAAAATGTTAATGTTGAAAGAACTATTTAAAGGTTTTTACCAAAGCCACAGTAAGCTTGACATTTGACCTTTTGACCACACAGCCATTGAGTCATGCACTTTCATTATAGGAAGGCATGTCACCAAGGTTGGCTTGAGTAAGATTTAACTCAACATGAGATATGAATTTATGGTTAATGGTAAACCCAGCGAAAACAGGCCTTTGCAGTGGTCATGAGGAATGTACATTTAGAAGCCAAGACACCTTTTTCTGAAATATTACCACTGGACTCCTTGGCTTGCTAAGTGAGCCTGTCATTCTACAAGTAAAATTTCAAAAAAGGTCTTCTCTTAGTCTACAATTGGACATTTAATAAGGAAATACTTAGATTTTCCTTACTCCTCTTGGCCATTATATAATGGCCCCTTCCAGTTTATCCACCCATCATATGATGTCATAATCAACTACGTGATGCGTAGGATGATTTCATAATCAATGATGTCATGAATGACGTAGATAAGTACATCACGAACACTAAATTGAAGACGAACTAAGCATTATTGTACGAATTGTATGTTTTTACTATTCAATAAACATTCTGTTGAATATTTTGGGATCAATTTGACCGGGCGCTGTTGCTGCCATAGACAGCAACAGCACCTAGTCAAATTAGTTTCAAAATATTCAACAGCATACCTGTATAGTTTTTCGGGAAATTGATAGTCAGGGAGTTCAGGGATTGATTGATCCTAACATGGGCAAAGCATGTGTGGAGTTTATCTAGAGGTGGGCGGGGCATGGCTAACACTTGATTCCTCCTTTAAGAAAGACATCTCTGGCTGGTGGTCACACTGCGACATGGGGACGCTACATGATTATCAGACACCAATATTATAGAAAACTATTCTTATTTATAAGTAGTTGTCATAGAGGGCAGAGTGAAAACTACATTTGTATGTAGATTTACCGCAAAAGGCGTAACACGTTACACACTTGCATACATGAAAGTGCATGCATGTACACAAGGCACACATCACGAAATACACACACTTATACTGGATAACACACGCATACACTCACAAACATCTATGCTCATGCACATGCACACACACACACAAACATCTTTGTAATCTGTACTGACCTTCCAGTACCTTCAATACAGCACTGCCATTACTTCTCTCCAAGACCACCACATTAAGCACATTTCTGTCATCATTAGTTATTTCCTGTGTATCTTCAGGTACTACTGCTAAGCGTTGTATTGGTTTGCGATGTTGTCTGTGTTTTGAAGCCTTCATTTTTACTTAGAAAACACTCACAACATGGGTTATCATCTTAATACTGCTTTCGGATCAACCAGTTTTACTATCATGTTCAAACCACAGGCTTAATAATAACACATTCCATTCCAAATGCAGACACTAGTTTTAAAGGAAGCTAAGTATGAACCAAATGACAACATTGAAAACAATTTGTATGAAAGTTATTGTTGGCAGAGATATCAACGAATTAACAGATATCACGAGTGGATATAAATCAGAGATATTGAATAAAATACAGTCAAAGAGACAACTCACCTTTTGGAGCCAAAATATAGTGCTCGTTTAATACGCATATCAGCCAAAAGCAGCTTCTGCAGTGATCTGGAGAAATGTCTATTTGTAGACCAAGAAAAGAGTATTTTTGAAAATTTACCACTGGAGTGACTGGCTAGATAACCGAGCAAGCCATTCCATTGATAACTTTTCAAAAATAAACTTCTCTTGGTCGGCAAATGGACATTTTCTATGAGAAAATTTAAATTTCCTTGAATAAATTTGAGTGTTAGAGTTAAGACACTTGGGTTGTGATCACCTATGTTAAAGAATCACTATCTTTGAGCAACAAAAATTATATCCTATAGCAAGTCACTTGCATGGAGGAATCCAATCTATAGGACATCATAATCCATTACATCACATGTAAGCTGATGTTACAATCATAGTGATGTATTATAAGACCATCATGATGCTCAAAAAGTGTTAAGTTTACGAATTATATGCCTTTGATGACGTACAATTTAAAACACATTCCGATGAATATTTTGAAATTCATTTGTTAGTTTCATTAGTAATTAATATTCAACAGCATAGCTGTATAGTAGCTACCTAAAAATTTAGATTCTCTGAATTCAGGTTTCAAGGTTTAAAATCAATTTCAACATGCTCTAAATTAATAATGTCTTCACATCACGAGATTACTCCTTTAATTGTCAACCCTTGTCAAGAAAATATTAATTTTCTCACAGAAAATCCCCATTTGCAGACCAGAGCTATTTGAAAATTTACCACTGGAATGACTGGTTATCGAGCCACTTATCCAAGTGGTAAATTTTCAAAAATAGTCATCCCTTGGTCAGCAAATGAACACCTCACTAGTGCGCTGCAGAAGCATGTTTTGACCAACTTGACCAGTAATGAGTTAGGATATATATCATCATATGTTCATACATATCACAAACTTATAGCCTTCAATTAACCATTTAACCCTCATATCAGCCAAAAACAGCTTCTGCAGTGGTCTTGAGAAATGTCAATTTGCAGACCAAGAGACGACTATTTTTTTTAAATTTACCACTGGAGTGATAACAGCGGCAGTCTTTCCAGTGGTAAATTTTCAAAAATAGTCCTCTTGGTCTGCAAATGGACATTTTATGAGAAATTAAAATTTTTTAAAACAAATTCAAGGGTTAATAACACACTGTATTTACTATTATACCGTCAGAGATAGATTCTCTGTAGATAGCGACTTCAATTAGCATTAAACCTCTTTATTCTTAGAGATAAATGCACATTCTAATTTGATTTTTTAATTTTGGACAAAGAAAAAAAATGTATTGTATATCTTATAATAAAATTGAATACTTTAATAATTGTTAATTCTAATTACTTAATCTGCCACCAAACATATTCGAGCCTTGAGAATACAAGCTACTCACAATCTTTTTATATACAGAATGGCAAATAGATAGGATTTTAAATGGTATAATATATAACCTGTTGAATTTAATGATCAAACGCGCATCAGCAGTGGTCTTTAGCACAGTTGATTTGCTGGCCAAGAAGACTATTTTTTTAATTTTACCACCGCAGCAATGGCTGGCTTGATAACGGTGCCACTCACTTGTGGTAAATTAAAAAAATGGTCTGCTCTTGGCATGCAAATCAACTTTCACTAGATCAATTTTAGTGATCAAACTTAATCATTAACCCTTACCACTCTGATGTCAATATTCTTTTACTGTGTCAATAACAAAGAAACTGGTGCGCATTCTTCAACAACTTTGGTGGATGATGCTACTGTCTACGACAGCACCATCCACAAACAAATTTATTAAAAGATTAACATCAGTTCATCTTTTAATTTAATTTGAAAACTAAAATTTGGATATCAAATTGTTAAGGGTTAGTACTAAAAATAATCTGACTCAAGGTTGCTGTCAATTTAAAATTAACAATATTCAGTCAATTGTTGTTAAGACAATCAGCAAGATAGTAACTATAGTAAAAGCTCGCTGTAAATAAATAGCATGGAGATACAACAAACATGAATTTGATGGCAAGATGATCAAAAAGGCCAATGGTCTGTCAGAGATCAGCTATCTTTGCAACAATGAAAGCAACAGCTCGAGCAAGCTAGAGGCAAGAGTCTTAATAACAAGACAGTTCACGCCAGGTCAGTCTGAGGGCATGTTTCTATATGCTTCTATATATCCTGATCATTAGCCTAACGTTCCTACTCTACAGTATAGATCTTCATTACAATACTATTACTAAGCATTAATCCTTTCAATGTCAAATTCCTGAAGAAAAAAAAATGTTTATGAGATAAAACTTATTCTGTTGAATATTATAAATTATTTGACTGGAAGCCATTTCTGCCTAAGGCTTCAGTCATATTAATTTCAAAATATTCAACAGTTTTCCTGTCTCATAGCATTGAAAATGAGATATGGGGAATTCATCAGTGCAAGGGTTAACACAATTCATTCTGATATGAATCACAACAAAACTTATGCCAAAATGGATAAACAGGAAGCTAAATATTGTCTTACATTATTTGAATGAGAATCATTGCACTGACAATTTTCACTGTGATTGTGAGAAAATTTGTCAGTCTTATGCGAGATATATACCATGGATTCCATATTATTCAGTGATAGGAGGAAGCTGCTAGCCCCCACATGCATGAACGCTAAATGTTTGATATAAGCTATAGCTCCACGTGACATTTCTATCATTCATTAGTGTCTGAGATGATGGCTGAATGCCAGTGATGGATCAACAATTAACAATGATCAGACTACAATTAGCAAAAGTGGGTGTAAGAAAGAGAGAGTGCACACGAGTGAGAGGGCGTAAGGGCTAGAGAGCATGTGAGAGAGATGGCATGAGAGAGAGTGACAGAGAGGGGGCAAGAGAGAGAAGGCGTAGGGGGGGGGAGAGAGAGAGGGCATAAGGGCGAGAGAGTGCAAGAGACACCCCGCGAGAGGGGAGGGGGTGTAAGGGTAAAAGTGTGAGAGCGAGAGAGAGAGAGAGAGAGAGAGAGAGAGAGAGAGAGAGAGAGAGAGAGAGAGAGAGAGAGAGAGAGAGAGAGAGAGAGAGAGAGAGAGAGAGAGAGAGAGAGAGAGCGAGAGAGAGAGAGTGAGTGAGTGAGAGGAAGGGTAAGCGAGCATGAGAGTGTGCAAGAGAGTGTGAGCAACAGAGAGGAGGGGAGGGGAGGAAGAGAGATATAGAAAACCATGAGCTATAACATATGACAGTTTTCCATAGTCCGTGACAAGGAGATGAAGAGACAATGAGATTGTGACATAAACAGGAAGCTTGATAACAGAATTTATCAAAGGAATAGTCAAGAGTTCAACAACACACCATGTAATACAGATGTACAATGATA
Source organism: Chaetoderma sp. LZ-2023a (assembly GCA_034401795.1). Classification (NCBI taxonomy): domain Eukaryota; kingdom Metazoa; phylum Mollusca; class Caudofoveata; order Chaetodermatida; family Chaetodermatidae; genus Chaetoderma; species Chaetoderma sp. LZ-2023a. The sequence continues at coordinate 91,745,767 of CM067371.1, forward strand.
TTTATTTGTGAAAAGCTTTAATTTGTTAGAAAAAAACTTGCAATGATGGCCAAATTTGGTCAAGAAAATTTTAGTTGTCTCAGAATATGACCCCTTGCAAGCAGGTTGAGACAATTTTTTTGGCAAATTTACCACTAAAATTACTGGCCGAGTTATCGGGCTAAAATTCCAATGGGATATTTTAAACCAAACTTGTGGTTGCAACACAACCATGAAGTTCGACTTTATGACCCTACAATGAACTATGAAGCTTGATTTAAAAAAAAAAATAACTATAGAATACTTATCAATACATTTATCAGTAATCATGACCTCTAAACTTTTGACCCCAAAGTAATTGTGTCATCCCCTCTTATTAGCATGTGTCCAAGTTTGGGGGCAGCATAAGCAACACACCACTAGAAAATGTTGTTTTACTCAGAAGGCCCCCACAATCACTGAAAATGTCTTTGTCTATGTAGTGGGGAGCAATTTTATTCAAAGCCTTCACATTATTAAGAAAAAAAAAAAGAAAAAAAAATTATAAAAAATAAATAAATGATAAGGAAATTGAGAAAAAAATTTGCATTAAAAAGCGAATTTTCACCCACAATTTTGGACCTATGACAGTGAATCTGATCTAGGAGGAGTTGCATTACAATCGATAACTACTGGCCAAAACTGCACTTGCAAAACACATGAAAAAAGTCAAAGTCCAAAACCATGAAAAAAATAGTTAAAATACCCCAAAATTAAATGTGTTGTTATGTAGATCACATCCCTGTATAGTATAGATCACTTCTGTAAAGTTTCATTGAGATCGGATAAGCCAGTGTTGAAAAATAAGTTAATTAAAAAACCGTAACCAAAACTGCACAAATGACGGCCGCCGCCGCCGCTGCTGCTAACGACGCCGACGCCAACGACGCTGCCGGAATTAGTGATCCCTGTCTCGCTTTCTGCTTCGCAGGCAAGACAAAAATCAAGGTCACTAGGTCACTTAGTGCATCCGGAAATACATTTTTAGCAATGAATCCAGAACGCAAGTAGGTAGAATCACCAAATTCGGCACATGCTGATATAATGAGTGGCTAGAAAATGTTTTAGTTTGGAGTTAAAAAGTAGAAAATCAAGGTCATGGGGTCACTAAATGCATTCTCATGACGCAAAGGCGTGAGTTAGCATCTCCCTTGAGTGCATTCTAGTTATTATAGTTATTGACATGTCTCTCAGGTTGATATTTCAAATCTAGATTCTGAACCAAGTACCATTAATTCTAAATTTTAACTAACATACACTCATACATGCTGTTATAAAGTCAAGGGATTATCTAATGGTCCATGGCCATCCTAGGTACCAAATGATTCAATAGTCGATAGTGGTCTAGTCAGGTCTACATTGACCAGATCAAGTAGTGATCATTTTCAAATTGGATACGGGATGTACCCAGATCTCATGTTCAATTAACTAACAGTATTTATGATTCTGAAGTAAATTAAATCATCTGTCATGTCTGTGATATTCGTTGATGATTGATATAAGTGGCATTAGATCAAAGAATTGATTTGATGTGATTAATAGCAAAACTCAAAAGAACGAGACGGGATTGGATCAGCCAGGATCACTCATCTTCTGATAATGGGTTGTTTCAATCTAGATATAACTTCATCATCATAGGGTTCTTGTTTCTTTCAAATTAGTTTTACCAATATTCAACAGAAGTCTCAATAGAAGGATTCAGCGGTTATTTAAGATCACAGATTCTGACACCCAGTTCAATAGAACCAGATACATCTTCATACAATACATTATTTATAAGAATTATTTCATATATATATATACTACTTATTTAATTTAAATGGTCACGACAGAAAGAAGGCAAGAATGAATGAATATTAATTTATCAAAATCTGTCTTTGTTTATTTTCCTCTTTACTATATATTTGATTCAAAGTTCAAATACCAATGGAGATCTCTCTTCCATATATCGAGCCAGGATAAGGAAGTGTTGGAATTTATATCAAATCGGTCTCATAAGCTTTCCTTCGAGTAAACTGGTTAACCATTAATAATGGAAATCATATAGCCCTTCCCCTAGACATCTGTTTTATCATTTCCATTTTGGGTTAAGCCATTTGGCAATCAAATATTAGGTCATCGTTTGAGTAATGATGTCACAATCATTACTTCTGTTTAGTCTTTTTCAAAATATTCTACTAAATAATTCTTACATTGTAAGTGGAATTTGAAGTATCTCATCTGTATAGTTGAAAGGATGTCTTCAAGACCTTCAATAAAATCATCAAAACACTATAATTGTGAACGATAAAATCACACACAAGCATGTTTATAAAGGACACTTTGGGGACCATAGAGAACTGTCCTTTATACACAGCTGTCATAATCATAATGGTGGTAAGCCTGGGGGGGGGCTTTCTTGGATTTACTGAAGATTTTAAAACGTTACTGTCCTTAATCAAGAACCTGATTTCAATCAAGTGTGTGGAACGATTCTATGGCCATAGGTTTCAACAACCTTGGATTTTCCTAAAATTATCAATTATGTCTACACTACTTAAATGCAGAGGGTTCAAATGCTAATGGTCCATGTGAGCATAACAGGCCCTTGATAGGCTTGCACAATTATGTTATTTAATTGAAAATCGCGATTATTTTTTAAATCGTGAAATTGTATGATTAAAAATTAAATAATCGGATAATCGTGAATAATTTTTATTGCATAACATATTTCAAAACCAATATTTTCAGTCTGTCCATCAACTTTTTCTTTAAACGACTTCTGAAGCTCAAATAATGGGCTGATTTCAATTATATTTGGTGCAAGGATATTTGGGGTGGGTGGGCATATAGACCCTAGTTTGTTCAAATGAAGCTGATCGGCAATTACAATTTTTTTTATAAATGTCTAAATCTTCTCCGAAACCGCTTGAGCGATCGATTAAAACCTCAGGAAATATCATCTCGAACAAGAGCTGAACCAAGTTTGTTCCAGTGAACTTGATTGGCCAAATAGTTAGGTGGCCATCTTGGATGACCGCTGAATCGATAAGGTGGAAATTTGGCAGATATGATTAGGGACTTTAGGGCCATTAAAGTTTGTTTAAGGGAATTTGATCCGTCAAAAAACCTGTCTGTCGTAGGCCAATCACAATATAACGTGTTTGGCAGCCAAATTAGATTTTTTTATTTGATGGATTTTAAGGCCGAAATTGGTTTTATATATGTTTTTGGGTTTCTGATTTCAAATTTGCCATTTTTGAAACTGTTGAATAAATGGCTTGGCGACCATCTTGGATAATTTTCCCACCAAAAGCTCCCATACTAAACCAAAATGAAATTTTAAATGTCTTCACGAGAACCACTGGGCCGATTTGAATTAAATGTGGGAGGAGCAATCCTTATGGCCTAGGGATACAAGTTTGTTCAAAGGTCAAGACGATCGGCCAATTTGTCCAGAGGCCATCTTTGATTTTGGCCAACTTTTAGAAATGTCTTTAAAAATCCTCTCCGAAACCTCATGAAATATAACCTTAGGCAAGAGCTGAACCAAGTTTGTACGAGGGAACTTGATTTGCTAAATGATTCGGTGGCCATCTTGGATGACCTACTTCTCACAAAAACAACTTCTCCAGAACCATGGACGGATCGGGCCGAAATTTGGCAGATATGATTAGGTCCAATTTGTCCAGGGAATGCTGATATGTCAAAAAAACATGTCTGCCATTAATCAATAAAGAATTTAGCGTTTTTGGCGAACATCTTGTAGATCCGTCACAGAAATTTGATTGGCACATTTTTCCAGCGGTCATTGTGTTTTGTTCGGTTGTGCCAGTGGCCAATAATTTCAGGTGAGCGATACAGGCCCTCATATAATTACTTTTTTCTACAATCGGTCATGAAAATCAGCGAACATATGTCCATAATTGCAGGTCGAGAGTATTTTTGAAAATGTATCACTGGAATGACTGGCTCGAGCAAATGGAAATTTCTAAACACCATTGTAGCGTTTGTCATTGACATGCCTTTTTTGTTATGTCTGAGTAATTTGTATCCAGGCTGATTAAATCGGGTAGAGGTTTTATCCTGTCCTTCCCCGTTATGCAAGTTAAAACATCATAACTAGGACACGCATTGTCTACTGGGTAAATTGACTGGATACCAGTCTCTAAATTAACTGGAAACTGGTCTCTATCTCTAAAAATATAGTGAGCATGATCTCGCAAATTTTCGCAGTTACACTTATACGCATGTGCTTGAATCAATAAGAACAGATTGCCCACAACATAATGCGCAAAAAGTTATGTTTTAACTTCCGTAACAGGGGAAGGACAGGATAAATTCTATACAGATTATTTGACTAATCTCGATTATTCATAAATAATCAATTGTGATAAATTTAAGCTGGTTTATTCAAGCTCCACAAAACTTGGATATTCAAGAATATCCAAACCTTTTTTGGCCTGGGAAGCAATACTCACACAAGCCTCGCCTCTGGGCCTCTTGTTGATGGAATCTGTTGACTAATGCACTATAAAAGCATTTATTGGCCAATCATAAAATATTTCTTATGTGATGACCTTATAGACAGGCTGTATCTTATGACTAGTAACATGCAATGAGATACTGCCTTTGGAACCAACATATGGTCATAAGCATAAGAAGAGGGGGTGGAGACAAGGGGATAGTTACACCACCCACTTGGATCCAGATGGGGTGTGTGTGGGGGGGGGGGAATTATATATATGTATTTTTCCCTCCACCTTTTAACTGACTAAATGTGCAACCACCCTGACCCCAGCCCACACCCACTCCAAGCATATGAAGGTGGTCACATAAAACAGGTTTTATCAGTGACCAGCAAATACTCTTATGATGCACTAGACCTTGATCATGCATTTAATATGATAAATTAACATACCAGATGTTAAAATTACCACTATCCCTCTAGCCAGAAGCTATTAGAGGTTGATCACAATCTAGCTAAGTGATCACACGTCCCACTGCCTAGTGGACCATCCAAGTTAATTTTACATCCTGCTCAGGATGTCAGCAAAATCAGTTTGGATATTTTAAGGTTAATTTTATGTAAAGTTGCTGCTGTCTGAGTCAGAAACGTATTCCACTTGCAATAGCGCCAAATTATTTAACAACCACTTTATTGTGAGGTTGGAAATGAGATCCATGTTTGAGTGCAGACTATGTGACAGGTGGCCTTAGTATAGAGGTTTTACTTTTCATGCAGACTATGCGATAGGTGGCCTTAGTTATAGAGGTTTTACTGTATAATTCCCCTCTATTCTCCATGCAATCCCTGGGCATGTATTAGAAGGGACGCTGCCAATAAGCGTACTTGTCTTTATGTAGTGTTGATAATTGTGGTGGTAATTGCCAGGCAGTGTCTGTAGTCGCATCAAACCCCAAATTCGGGTCGCTTACAACATTACAAATCATCTCGTTTTCACTCTTTCTTGTGAAATTTAACGGTTCTAGAAATATTTTACTCGTCATGACTACAGGCCACAACCTTCGGCGGTGTGTTTTTCCAACCATTCACAACATATTGGCACAATATTGTGTAAAATCTCAAAATAGCATATGAAATTCGCAATTTATGCCTATCCGTTATTACTTCTAACTGTCAAAACGATGTCATGCGATCATTATTTTATAACATGAGAACAATCAATCACGCATTGATTATCAAGGAAAAAAGTGAATTTTGCTAACGAAATATAATATTTAGGAATTGGAAAATATGGAAATAATATATTTTATTTAATTACATTATACGAAAGCATCATTTTGTGTGTTTTAATGCCCCTTCATTTGGGGGTAACCCTTTAACCCAACATGACATATAAACTGCTAAGTCTAGCTAAATGCAAAATGTTAAAGGACAATTCCGGGATTGGTAAAAGTGTACTTTATTTGAAAGACTATTATATGACTAACATATTGGATCCTAAATAAAAACAATAGACAAATAATACGAGTAATTATACCATAGTAAACATGGGATTATTTTATCTCCCGGGCGGCGCCATTTTCTTGCAACGAGAGCGAGATTTCACGAGATCCTGATGTCATCCCCGCACCAACGCTATCTTTGCCGAGCACGAAGGCTGTACAGTAAATATGTATATGCATGGAGGCCTAACATGCGCTAATTTGTAATCGTTAGGACATTGCCCAGTCAAGCTAGTAAGTTTATCAAGTAATTCTAGTATCCACAGTCGGTGGGGAATCATTAACCCCTAGACCGCTGAAGCATAGATTCCATTTTCTCTAGCCTATCAGAATGTGTTCATTTTGGTAACAATGCTGCTGTAAATCATTGCTGTGCACGACAGCAACACGTTTCAGCAACATTTTTTTTCCAAAATGTACCCCGGCACTATCTCTGTAAGTAGACTATTACGCATTTTACACCATGCGATAAGGGTTAAATGAAGTGGCACACTTGACACGTGTGTATTGTCAAATTACTCAGGATGCACTCTATCCATCATCCCATATCAGAATGAGTATTACAGCCACAATGACAGAATTTACTGTGCCGAAGCTTTACAATGTCATCACATAACGGGAAAAATATCTTAATTATTGCAATTACTACTACTTGCCGGGCAACACGAAAATTCCCAGATTTTATGTCAAAATTCATTTGGTGATATCTCTGGCAATATTTACGTGAGCAAAATTATACAAAGGTCGAGTCAGCGAGACAAAAAAGACCTCATGCTCAATTTTACCAAAAAAGGATAACATGTTCTCAGATGGTATCTTCGATGAATAATTTTTTTTATATATTCCAGTCTTTTGAACCTCTTGTCCAATATTAACATTCATTATATCATATTAATCCCGAGGTCGGCACCCATTTAGAGATCCTAGAATCATTGGAATCGCTTCAGCGGTTCGTTTGCTATTATCATTTACGTATACTTCCTTAAAATATATGCCTGCATCTATTGGCCTCGCTCCTCCATTCATATCAATAGCGGTGGCGCGGGGCTGACGTAGCGAGACCCGATAAAATGGCAGCGCCCAGATGTGCGAAAAATTGTCAATTTTACCGACTACCTAGCGATAGTTGGTTACGCTATTTCTATCTGGTTATTATTCTGGTGCAATTTCATTGAACATGTAATAATCTTTCAAAGAAAACACACTTTTTATCATCCCGGAATAGACCTTTAATATTGAATATTTATTCGACGATTTCGAAAATGGCAATTTTGAGATCAGAATACACAAAAAACATACAAAAAAACTATTTCAGCCTCAAAATCCATCAAATAAAAAAATCTAATGTGGCTGCCAAACATGCTACATTTTGATTGGTCATCGGCGGCCAGGTTTTTGACGGATCAACTGCCCTTGAACAAACTGTAATGGCCCTTAGTCCCTAATCATATCTCACAAATTTCAGCTCGATACCTTCAGCGGATCTGGAGATGTCGTTTTCACGAAAACCAGGTTATCCAAGATGGCCGACGTAGCTTTTGGTCAATCAAGTTCTCTTGAACAAATTTGGTTTACCTCTTGCCCTAGATGATGTTTTATGAGTTTTGAATCAATTCTTCAAGCGGTTTCGGAGATTTTTAAAGACATTTCTAAAAATTGGCCGAAATCCAAGTCTAAGGCCTACAGATACATCCTGCCAAATATAATTGAAATCGGCCCTGTGGTTCCCGAGTTGTTTAAAGAAAAAGTTGACGGACGGACGGATGGTCCCTACAGCATAAGCTCACTTGGCCAGGTGAGCTAAGAATGTCATAGAGAGCCAGAGTTATGGCCCTTATTTAAAGGTGTGGCTTCTTCATATTCATAGAGCAAACAGATATTAGTTGAAGGTACATATCTGCTCAATTTGGTTTTAATCCATCAACAATTGATGAAAAAATGTATTTTTACCGTAGGGTTCAATAGTTTACGTGTTAATGAATCAGAGTTATGACCTTTGTTTAAAGGAGCACCCTCTTTATATTCATAACCCAAACAGATATTTGACTGAAGGAACATTTCTGCTAAATTTGGTTTTAATCCATCAACAATTGAAGAAACCATAGGGTTCAATAGTTTAGTCTTAATGAACCAGAGTTATGGCCCTTGTTTACGGGTATGATCTCCTTATATTCATAGTTGAAATAGATATTTGACTGAAGGAACATGTCTGCTAAATTAGATTTTAATTTATCAGCAACTGACGAAACATGTGTATTTTCCCCATAGCGTTTCATACTTAAAACGCCTTAATGAACGAGAGTTATGCCACTTGTTTAACCCGTAGCACACTCATGTCAATAGTCTATCTTTTACTGTGTCAGTATCAAAGAAACTGGTGTACAATTTTCAAGAATTTTGGTGGACGATGTTGCTGTCTACGACACCACCATGTAGACAGCACCATCAACCACCAAATTTGTCGAAAAGTGAGCACCGGTTCATCTTTTAATTTAATTTGAAAATTTTAAATTTTGACACCAGAGTGGTAAGGTTTAAAAGCATGGCCATTTCATAGTCATAGCTTGAATAGATGTTGCCTAAAGGAACATGACCGCCAAATTCAGTTTTAATCCATCGATAAATGATCAAACGTGCCACAGATATATTTTCCCAATAGGCTTCAATACATTAAAAACATAGCAATGGCCATAACTCTGTTATTTGTTGGCCTGGACACTTAATATTCATAGTCCAAATAGATATTGCCTAAAGGGACGTGTCTACCAAATTTGGTTTTAATCCATCAAAAAATGACGAAACGTGCCACAAACGTACTTTCCACATTGTCACAATTGTTGACATATGTTAGACAACAGACGGCAGAAAGACTGACAGACAAATTGCGTTTGTATAAGCTCACCTAGGTGAGCTAAAAACAAAGTTTTTACCAATGTCACAATTGATGATGGTGACCTATGAAGTTTATGTGGCTCAGGGGAGATAACTCAGGGACATTTGGATGGATTTTGCCAAAAAATGCACATGCACATCTTCAGGTGGTACTAGGCACAGTTACCTACTTTCACAGGAATCGCAACTAAACTGTAGGAGTTGCGTTGACAAGAAATGTTAACAGACAAATGGACAACCAGACAGACAGACGGATGGGCAGTAGTGACAAAAATAACAAGAATGACAATCAGATATTGTTAAAGTATGGCCACCAAACTGCCAAACACAACCTCCCACACAAGATTGGTCACCGTGACCTTCACCTTTGACACCAAAATCAATAGGGTTCTTCGGACTACCAAGGAAAAAGCTCTCATGCCAGATTGTTGGCAATCCCTTAAATAAAGTTATCACCCGGAAGCGCAATATTATGTCATTAATTGGGTCATTGTGACCTTGATCTTTGACCCCAAAATCAATAGGGTTCTTCGGTCCACCAAGGACAAGCTCACATGCCAGATTGGTAAAGATCCCTTCAATAGAATGCAAGTGATTATCCGAAAATGCGACATTACGTAATTAATTAGGTCACTGTGATCTTGACCGTTAACCATTTGATGCCAAAATTGACAGAGTTGTTGGGACTACCAAGGACAAGCTCTCACACCAGATTGGTAATGATCCCTTCAACAGAACTCGAGTTATAATCCGGAAATGCAATATTACGTAATAAATTAGGTCACCATGACCTTGACCTTTAACCGTTTGGCAACAAAATCGATAGGCTTCTTCGGACCCAAGGACAAGCTCCAACACCAGATCGGTAATGATCCCTTCAATAGAACTCAAGTTATCATCCGGAAATGCAATATTACATAATTAATTAGGTCACTGTGTCCTTGACCTTTGACAGTTTGGCAACAAAATCGATAGGCTTCTTCGAATTATCATCCAGAAATGAAATCCCGAACGGACGCACGGACAAAGCAAATGCTATATACCCATGTGGGGGTGGGGGTGGGGGGGGGGCATAATCAAATGATAAAGAAATTCTGAGTGAATCCATGCAGATATCTCAAAGTTATGCATTAGATTCATGATATTTAAGGGGGGATAACTTCGTAATAAATAATTTCCCGCCCACAAAAAGTATAGGCACATGTGCACATGATACTGATAATGTACACAAAATTTAATGTTAAATCATTGAGGCATACGGACGGCACATGCACATCTTCAGGTCGTAATGATTAGCTTTAACAAGGTAAAAAGAAATTGTAACTAAACTGTAGGATTTGCAGCCGTTGGCAGTGATCTGGATAAAATAACCTGGATTGGGATCAGATCAAATTCTGTGTATGTGGATATTTCGGAAACTGCTAGTCCAATTTGGCTGACAATTTAACACAGGAAAGGGTTTGGCTATACACTAGGATTGCACACAACATTGGGCATGGTCCGAAAAATCCAAGAGTCCTACAAATCCTAAGAATATCCGGAACCAACAGCTACAGAGATTCTACCGACCTTGTTACAAAGTACAGCTCAAAATGTAATTACGCATTGTAGTAAGTCCATTAGTGCTTAACCCTTTAATGGCCAAGATTTGTTAAGAAAATTCCAGTTTTTGCTTAGAGAATGTTCATTTGCAGGATAAGATAACTATATTTGAAAATTTAATACTGGAATTACTGGCTCGATTATCGCGCTAGTTATTCCAGTAGTAAATTTTCAAAAATAGTCTTCCCGTAGCCTGTAAATGGAGCTTTATCAAGACCACTGTGGCGGGCAGTTTTAGCCGGCTTGATCATTAAAGGGTTAAGCCCGCCATAAAAGGCTTCTGCAGTGACATCGACAAATACCCATAAATTGCAGACCAGGAGAAGAGTATTTCTGAAAACTTACTGCGGGAATGACTGATTCGATAAACAAGCCACTCATTTCTGTAGTATATTTAAAAAAATAGTCTCATCTTGGTCTGCAAATGGACATTTTCTAAGAAAAAATTTAATTTCCTTGTCAAAATTTGACCAACGGAGGGTTAACCTATTTATAGCATCCCTGGTTTATCTTATCAATTTATCACATAATGGCTGTTATTCAGCTTAACACTATTATGATGAAGACGGCCAAAACCCGCCTCTGCAGGAGTATTGAGGAATGTTCATTTGCATGCCAAGAGAAGACTCTTTTTGAAAATTTACAACTGGAAAAACTGGCTTAATAACCGAGCCAGTGAGTCTAGTGGTAAATTTTCAAAAATAGTCTTCTCTTGGCTTGCAAATGGACATTGAATAAGAAAATATCATGATTTTCTTAATTCACCCATTAAAGTGTTAACAGTGCTATGAAATAAGTTTATTATACACGATGTAATAACACTTCAATGGTCAAGCCGGCCAAAACCAGCCTCTTCAGTTGTCTTGAGGAATGCCCATTTGCACGCCAAGAGAAGACCATTTTTGAAAATTTACCAATGAAATGCCTGGCTTGATAACCGAGCCAGTCATTCCAGCGGTAAGTTTTCAAAAATAGTCTTCTCTTGGCTAGCAAATGGACATTCAATAAGAAAATATTGTGATTTTCCTGACCACATTGACCATTAAAGCGTTCACTTTAATCTAAGCTTTCAATCAATGCAGTACATGAAAATATTATTATTCAACTTATTCAATTTATTAAATTTGTCAAATAAATTAGCTCATTTGCTTATTAACCTCTAAATCACTGAGGTTTTAGAATTCTAAATTGTTTTCCTTTCATATAATAACCGGTCCTCATTTTGTAAACAACGTTGATTTCAGCTGTTATCCAGCAACTTTCCTTACAAAACGTACATGAGTATGGCCCGATCAGTATTAACCCTTTAAAGCCGACATTTGGTTTAAAAAAATCAAACTATTTCCTTATTGAATGTCCATTTGCAGGGCAAGAGAAGAGTATTTGTGAAAATTTATCACTGGAATGGCTGGCTCGGTTACCGCACCAGCCATTCCAGTGGTAAATTTTTCAAAATACTCTTCTCTTGCCCTGCAAATGGACATTCCTCAACACCACTGCAGAGGCCGTTTTTTTGCTGGCTTTGCCATGAAGGAGTTAAACAACTAAACATAAATATAATAATTGTTAGCATTTCAAGATGAATACAAGCACGTGAAGAACACATTAGCAGAGACAAAGAACGTTGATTTGCTTACAGTCCGTAGGAAGTTGACACAAATATTAATAACTATGAAAAAAACCCAAAGCTAAAATATCAATATAGTTTGCTTTTAAAACACATGAATAAACCGTGCATTGTAAAAAAAACCTCCATGTATTTATACACTAGTATGATAGAAATTCACCACTGAATAAAACTGTGAAATGTATATTTTTTACTTTACCGTCAATAAAATCAGTTTGGTATGGTAATTATTTTGATATGCTGGTTTTTCTAAATTTCTTCATTTTATTCTTCAATATAAATAAACGTCTGAATCCAAGGAGAAGAAAAATCCTAATCAAAATTGAATATAAAGGAGATTAGGGATCATTAGATAGGAAAATGAAAGAGAAATATATCAGAGGCAACCATATTCTGCAAAAATGGTTCAACACTTTAATAAAGATCACATTCTGTCAAGAAAATCAAAATAAGTCCTTATTGAATGTCCATCTGCAGGGCAGGACTATTCTTGAGAATTTACCACTGGAATGGCTGGCTCGGTCACCGAGCCAGTCACTCCTGGGGTAAATATTAAAAAACAGTCTTCTCTTGGCCCGCAAATGGACATTCTTCAAGATCACTGTAGAGGCCGTTTTGGCCGGCTTCATCAAGAAAGTGTTAACCCGTACCACTCTGATGTCAAAATTTTTCATTTTCAAATTAAATTAAAAGACGAACTGGTGTTCAGTTTTCAACAAATTTGGTGGAAGATGTTGCGTCTCCTATTCTTTCCTGATACTTACAAGACCATAATTGAAAACAATCTGAGTGACAATAGTTTTCACTCAATTGCTTCTATTCAGTAGGAAGTTTCAGCTTTATATAACACCCTCAGAGTAAAACTGTATGCGTAAGGCCATATGTGGGTGTCACAAACCAGTAAGTCCATCAGTCTGTCTGTCGGTAAGTTGGCTGGTCAGTCAGTCAAATTTGCAATGCTGCTTAAGTCCTAAGTCACACTAGTTTTTGGAGTCATTGGATGAAAGGCTTGTTCTAAGTCCTACAATAGTCTGAGACTTTGAGGTGGGTTGTGTAGATCTTGCTCATATGAGTGTGAATGTCAATTTGCTGGTCAAGAAGACAATTTTTCTAAATATTACAACAAGAATGGCTTTTTAGATGATCGAGTCAGCCATTCCAGTGATAAATAGATTTCTCTTGGCCTGTGCCTGTCTGGACATCTCTCATAGGGAATGCAAAAGCCGGTTCTGACACATTTTACAGCATTATCTTTTACAAAATATCCACCTGTCAATTTTCTACCAGCTCTGTAACAATTAACCTATTGGCATCAGTGGGAGAAGGATGCATTTAATTGATGAATTTTGCTGTCCAAAACAACTTCTGCATTCAGATTGAATTAGCTATTAACCATCTGATAGCCGAGTTTTTGAAGATGACTAATTCCAATGGTTATATCTCTGGACTGGCTAAATATTTTTAAAACAATTTGACTGAAAGTTGTTGGTGACTTTCAGTCACATTGCTTTCAACATAATCAGCAAGTCAGGCGAGACAGTTAACAGAACATTAATGCTTCAATATTCAAGTTGGACAAAACCAGCTTCTGCAGTGGGCTTGAGGAACGTTCATTTGCAGGACAAGAAGACAATTTTTGAAAACTTACCACTGAAATGACCAACTCATTTATCGAGTCAGCCTATACAATTGTAAATTTAATCTGTAAATGGACACTCAATAAGCAAAAATCTTAATTTTCTTGAGCAATCTTGAGCATAAAAGGGGGAAAGACTCTGATTGATTAATTTGAATGCAATTTCGGTGAAAGTCGTAGTCATCAGTGATTATCAGTTAAATTTTATTCAACATGTTCAGCAAATTTCATACTTAATTCCTTTGAAAACATGTTGCTATGATTGAGAATCGAAAGGGATATTGCACTTTTAGTACCAGTGTCTCAGTTTCACAACAACTATTCACCAAAGCTGGTGAATATTTTGAAACTAATTTGCCTGGAACCTGTTGCCCCCATAGGCAGCAACAACTTTCAGTCAAATTACCTCCAAAATATTCAACAGAATATTCCTTACATCATAAAGAGTTTCTGGTTTCTGGTGTGTGTAAGTGTTAACGGGCTAAGTCATGGTGACATGCTGGCTACTGTCCAGACACTACTCATGTCCAGTCAATGCATGAGCCGACATATTCTGGTACTTCTAATGAAATAAAATGGTCAATTAAAAATATGTTTTTATAATCTTTAATATCACAAGTGTGCTCAACCGGAAAACTACATGCATAGACAATCAAAGGAATGTGCAGGCCATTTAAGGTCAGTACAGTATACACAACATTCAATCATTCACCCAACTACGCAGATAATCACATTCTTATCCATCAGTCCATCCATCCATTCATCAAACCACACACCCATCCCTCCCTCCACCCATCCACCTACCCATCAAGCCACCCACCCATCCATTCAATCAATCCATCCCTCCACCCACCCACTGACACACCCACCAACACGTCCACTCATCCATCCATCCTCTACTGATAGATCAATAACTAATCCAATGGTCAAGACATCAATCTGTTCAGCACAACGTAATGTCATCCATCTGTCTATGCACGCACCAATCCACCCATACACACACAAATCCATCTATGTATGCATTCATTGATGCTTCAACACATATATCCATCTATTCATCTCAACCACCATCCATCCAGCTGTACACACACAATCCATCCACCCATACCTACCCAGAACATAGAACACAGAACAATGATCATCATATTATGGAAGTCGTATGCCACAAGAAAGCTAAGCCAATTTTCTATACATTTATATATACGGCTTTGTAAAATTGTATCCAGTTAATAGTAATTTTAAAATAGGCCCTATTGTCCACTTAATTTAATGAAGCTAGGTATAATGGTGTATTTTACATATGCAAATAACTGGGAAAACTTTAAAAAATATAACAAATTAATGTTTAGGCATTTGAACATACTTTCCAATAATGTAAGACTTCAATAATATTATTATTTTAGTTTATCATAGGAAAGGTTTAAAATGCTGTATATTTTACTGCAATAATAGCTTAATGCAGGTCAGCTGGTTGTTGGTGGCTTTACTTAGCCAACAGTGGTTCACTGAGCATTGATTTAGGGGAATCCCGCTGCAATGACGTCAATGTTAGAATGTTGTATTACATGTGAGACAAAGAATGATGACAAATATTCCATGAGTAAATGTCTTACCTTGACACTTGAGTCCTTGTCTGAAGAGACCATACAGCAATGTTCCACAATGGTCGCAGAATGTTGGTGACAAGTAATTATGCACATGGAAACGATGAGGCATGTCAATGTTAAATCTCTCCGTCAACATCTACCAACACAATTACACATGGAAGGTAACACATTGTACAGATTAACCCTTTCACCGACAAATCCCTGAAAAAAGTAAATTCTTTACGACATAAAACTTATTCTGTTGAAAATTGTGAAATTAATTTGACTGGAAGTCATTGCTGCCTATGGCAACAATGGCTTCCAGTCAAATTAGATTCTAAATATTCAATAGTTTTCCTGTATGGTTGCCTTGAAAATGAGATATAGGGAATTCATTGGTGAAAGAAAGGTTTAAATAAAAGCCCAGTTCTGAATAAATGTCCACCAACATTAGCGCACATAGAATTGATATCATTCATGGGAGGTAACTCAGGAGAATATTGACACATTCTGCTGTAGCACAATCCCACACCAAGTCTAAAGCAGAGGTAACAACATAGCAAATTTGATGAGAATCCATGAGGTATTTATTACGTTATACTCCAGAAACAGATTTTTGATGCATTTCAATTATTTCATTGAAGGTAACTCGGTGGATATGGCCAGTTTTGTCTGTAATGGCCAGTCATGTCTTGTCTGGACGTATCCACTTTAAATTTGAAGCAAATCCACAAGGCTCTCTAAAGGTATACTATGGAAACCAAACGAGAAAGATAGATCGACAGACATAAACAGACGGAACCTAATATTTAGATCCGGAACAGATCTCTAAAGCTTTCTTTGTTCTTGTTGTTGTTTTTGCTGTGGACATTTGTTTCTTTTTACTACTCTTCATTCAGTTTTCATCTAATCTCGATGAAACGTCACACCTATTCTAGGGTTAAGTACCGACATCAGTATGGGGCCTGATTTTCAATTCATTGTTTTAGAGGGGTGGCCCATTCTTAAATTTTAAAATCACTACTCCTCTATTATTGATGAATGGACCTTTCCAGTTTTAGCTATACCCCATCCATTTCTAGCTAAGCTCCACCAAACCACGCTCGTGTTGAAATCGATCGATCCCTGAACTCCTGACTATCAATTTCCAGAAAACTATACAGCTAAGCTGTTAAATATTCTAAAACTAATTTGATTGGGTGCTGTTACTGCCTATGGCAGCTGTAGCACCCAGTCAAATTAGTTTCAAAATATTCAAAAGAATGTTTATTAAATGGCAAAGACATACAATTCGTACGTGTTGGACTATTAAGCATTAAAGACGGACTAAATCCAGTCATTCATGACATAATGATTATGACGTCATCCTACACGGCACTTAGTTGATTATGACATCATATGATTTGACTGAGGAAATTGATTCATGAATTGATCATGATAAAACTTAAGAATGTTATTCTATGGGTAACTCTCGACATGATTATGCCACCCTTAAATTTTAAAATCACTATCCCTCCATTAGTATGAATGTATCTTGATAGGACTTGAGTGAGTATTATAGACTTAACTATTTATCTCATAACGGTGCTGATTTTCAATTCACCGCATAATGGGGTTTAGAAGGGTTCCTGCCCGTAAATCTTAGAATGTCTATACGCATTATAGTACATTCCGCATCTTAACTTGTAAGAGCTGTCTTCTAGGTATGTCCCCACCCCGTTAATGTTGTAAAAAAAGCTTCATAACACAACAATATATGTTGATTTAGTGCTATGATTCTCTAAGCTCTGGCCGGTGTAATTGAAGGACAACATTTTCAATTTGAAAAGCGATCATAGTGCCCAAACAAAATCACAGTATTGTACGATCAGCTCCACTAGACCTTCCGCAGTGGTCTTCAGAAATGTCTATTTTCACATCAAGAGAAGACTATTTTTGAGGACTTACTACTGCAATGCCTCGCAGAATACAGGCTAATGGCTCTTTAAGTGAAAAAACAAGCTCCATCCTAATGTTAGGTAGTGGTTAATGGTCTTAAATCCTTAGTTAGAAGAATTCTTTAGTTTCTCCTACATAAGTGTTCGGAAAGTAAAGTCCTGGGCTATAGGTGAGTTTTTTTGGACATCCCTCTAGTGCTGCTGACTCTTCAGCTTGAAGTCTTATTTTTCTTTTCCTTACATATGCTACTTCTTTGAGAAGAACAAGATCGACAATCAGAGATTGCTAAAGTATGCAAACCCCCTCGCACCCCAAACCCCCATTCTGCCAAGCACCATCCTCCAACACAAGATTCGTCACCGTGATCAAAAATCGACATGGTTTTTCAGACACCCAATGCCAGATTGGTAATGATTCCTTCAATAGAAATGAGTTATCATCGGGAAATGCAATATTACGCGATTAATTAGGTCAACATGCCCTTGACTTTTTTACCCCAAAATCAATAGGGTTCTTCGGACCACCAAGGACAAGCTCCCACGACAGATTGGTAAAGATCCCCTTAATAAAACTTGAGTGATCATCCGGAAAAGCAATATTACGTAATTAATTTGGTCACCGTGGCCTTGACCTTTGACGCCCAAATCGATAGGGTTCTTCAGACCACCAAGGACAAGCTCCCGCACCAGATTGGCAACGATCCCTTCAATAGAACTCAAGCGATCATATGGAAACGAATGCCCGAATGGATGGACTGAGATGGACGGACAAAGTAAATGCTATATATACACCTGTGCAAAAGTTAAGCACCAGCAAAAACAATAGAACGTAGAAACATGATGGTACAACTAGGCTGCCATACTTTTTGTCCCCGCGTTAGCTGACATAATTCCAAGTACGAAATGCACATGCATGCATGACTTCACACCGCTTGATGTCCGTGCGTGGCGGGAAACAGCACACGTGTTCAGTTATGTAAAAGTCCAGTTTGAGGTGTAGAACATTACATACAGATTTAGGCGACAAGATTAGGAATTTTGTGTTCATGACCGTGGTTTATTTATACAGAGAGAATTAGCTCTTGATTGTGAACCGCTATGGCAAGACGAAGGTTAAGTGATCGTGTGAAATGGCAAATCATAGGCATGCATACCACTGGTATGTCATGCAGAGAGATTGGCAGACAGCTGAACATTAACCATACTGTAATCAGTCATTTGATTGCAAAACATGGGCAAACTAACGAGGTGAAGGACAGGCCTAGATCTGGAAGACCGAAGAAGACTACTGCCCGTGATGATCGAGCCCTAGTACGCCTTGTTAGGAGATCTCCATTCACCAACAGCAGAGTGCTCAGCCAGCAATGGGAAACGCGCAATAGAGTGTCAATGTCTACCGTCAAAAGGAGACTGTATGCTGCTGGCATGAAAGCTAGGAGACCTGTCAGACGTCCTCTCCTCACTGCACACCACAAAGAGGAGCGTCTGAGGTGGTGCAACGAAAGAAGACACTGGAACATGAGATCCTGGAGACGGGTACACTGGTCCAATGAAAGTCGGTTCCTGCTTCATGCCACAGATGGTCGAACTCGTGTATGGAGGTCCAGACGCACGGCGTACGACCAACGTAACATCATGGAAGAAGTTCCATTTGGTGGAGGTTCCGTTATGATATGGGGGTGCATCTCATTTGATTGTAAGCTGGATCTGTTGACTGTACCTGGAACACTAAATGGACAAAGATATCAAGATTCCATACTGGATAGAGTTGTGGTCCCTCATTTTGTAAATCATGCACCTGGAACCCACCCTATATTCATGGATGACAACGCCCGACCACATTGTGCTAGAGCTGTGCATGAATACCTCCGCCAGAATGCCATCGAAACCCTACCATGGCCAGCAAGGAGCCCTGACATGAACCCTATTGAGCATATCTGGGACATTCTCGGAAACATGGTGAGAATGAGGGATCCTCCTGTGCAGAACCTACAGGAATTAACAGACGCACTCCATCTTGAATGGCAACGAATACCACAATGGCGTATCAGTCGGTTGGTGACCAGCATGAGACGTCGTGTCCAGGCCGTCATCCAGGCACAAGGTGGATATACCCGGTATTAATAATGACAGTCTCAAACTCGTGCACAGATGTTAAACTTCGTTTTCAGACACCATTAATGACAATCTAGCCACGTGTGTCAACTGTAGGCCAATAGTTGTCAGTTGTGTCAACGTAACCATATTCAGGCCTCGTTTTCAAATTCAAACAAAAACATTCAGTGTTTCCCCCACCATCATAATCAGCATTCCTCTAGTTGCATTATTACCTCTTGCACTAAGATGGATGGGTACATAACTGTTTATGCTATTGCTTTCTTCATAGCACATGAATATACCCTCGCATGTGCGTAAAAATAGGGTGGTGCTTAACTTTTGCACAGGTGTATATACCCGATATATTTATATGGGAGTCATAATTAGTTTTGTAATGGAGGTCAGGATAGTCTCTGATCGGAGATTGTCTGCATTGGCTCCTACTATACTTTGCTGATTAATTTAAAACTGGTAAAATGTGATAAGCCACGACACTGCGGTATACCTGACGGAAGACGAAAGTTAAATGCCTGACACTGGTTCAGTATCTCCTATTTATAGGCCCCAGGGAGTCGGCAGGATCCCTGTGCCTTATAAATAGCAGACACTGAAGGCATCTGACTTCTGTCTTCCAACTGAAGACAAGCGTCCATAGCGCCGTGGGTTATCATGTTTTATCAGTTTAGTATTAGCAGTAGTAATAGCAGCAGAAGTAGTGGTAGGTATATTATTATATTTCATTGTTCACATACTTAGAAAAAGCTTACCCGTGTTTCTCTGCTGTCTTTGGCAGATCCCGGGCATCTCGCTAAGATACTGGTATAACATCGCTTGTGAACTGCACAGTTACATACTGAAATAGCAATCAACAAGCTTATTTAGAATTCATTGACACCTAGATGCCCCATCCCAACAGAACATACCATGATTTTCTTCTAATGCTGCACAATCCATAAAAGATACAGCACCTTAGTCACACTACACACTTTTAGGATAAGATGGACGGATATCCAAACATGGTTTCTCATAAGGGTCCTTTGGAGGGTACACACCCCCAAAATGCAAAAGTAGTAGCAGTGGGTCCCCTTGGACCTCTGAAAATCTTGTACCATTGTTAAACACTAATGAGTTTTATAGGGTTTTGCACAAAATACCCAATAAAATCTAGCATGGGACCTGTATAATTCATAGCTGTGAGCCCGCAGTACGCTCTAATTTTAACATGGATGAGAAAAATTGAATGTCGAATACCATATTTCAACTTGGGACCCTCAGATTTCAGGTTGAGACCCATCAGATTTCTAGGTTTGGATCCATGGGACCTCAAAATTTGCTATGCCATAATGAACACTGTGCCCAACCACAGTTTGTGACCATGTGTCTACATCCTATGAGCAAGCCACAAGTAGAAGGGTAGAGTTCCGAAATAAACTTGAGGACAACCCCCTCAATAACCTTGCTGTCGAAATGGAAAATGTAAAGCGGCACGTGCATGTTAATAAAATGATCGGTAAAGGCAATCACATTCTGGGAATATTAATATGAAACCTCAAGGGATGCCGGCATCAAATATAAAAGACACAACATATTGTACAATCTTGACAACAGCTGCAATATGTTAGTTCAGTATGGTCTCCTCATGCTTTGGCAATCATCAACAAATTAGGAAGAAGATGAGCACCCTTTGTCTGCTATACACACAACCCCCATCCCAGTGCTTCCACCATGATAAAAACATTGAAGTGGCCAACACTTGAACAGCAAAGATCTGAGTCATAACAGTGCATGTTTCACTGGAATGTACACAATAAGGTGATTATATCAGTGAACACTATTTACCAGTGCTATCAGGAAAACCCACCAAAGACTGCTTCAAATACTCATTCGCACCTCACGATTCAATGGAGCAACCTACTCTGAGAACCTGGTGACAGCAGCGAAACAGTAGATTCCAGAAAGAAAAAAAACACCCTGGACCTAACCCACCAGGGTACAACATATTCATATTAATTCAACTGATCTATACCACGCATGTGTGGCCTATGCAAAAGCTACCTAAGGAGACTTTAGCAGCACGCACAGCTTTTGTGAAAGCTACCTAAGGAGAGTTTAGCAGCATGTGCAGCTTTTGTGAAAGCTACGTAAGGCGACTTTAGCAGCATGTGCGGCTTTTGTGAAAGCTACCTAAGGAGACTTTAGCAGCATGCACAGCTTTTGTGAAAGCTACCTAAGGAGAGTTTAGCAGCATGTGCAGCTTTTGTGAAAGCTACGTAAGGCGACTTTAGCAGCATGTGCGGCTTTTGTGAAAGCTACCTAAGGAGACTTTAGCAGCATGCGCAGCTTTTGCAAAAGCCAGCTAAGAAGACTTTAGCAGGATAATATACAGATACAGCTATGTGAAAGAGCTGATTAGTAATGTGAAGACGAACTAGACAGAAAACTACTTTGATGCTTATTAGCTTTTAAAAGTAGGTTATAGTGACATATTTTTGACACAGACCACATCTTTATGCTAAAAGGTATGCATACACCATGTTTGACTACTGTATTTGAAAAGGTCTTGAAACTACATTATGAGCAAAAACCATGTTCAGTGAACCATGGAAAGGTCACACTGCCCTACTTTTGAAACAAGCTACAGCTTTAGCCTATGATGCATCCATGCACCAAGTTTGATTTTGAGACTATGGTCTGGATAAAAAATCAGGGATGAATGGGTGCGAACAAAGGACTTACTACACACCCGTGAAATGCGGAGATATGACTATGCAAAAATATTAATTAGACAAATGTACTGATAATACAGGGAATGCATGCTTCAAGTCTCTATGACAATGGTATATGTAAAGAAACTGATAAAGAACTAGTGCATCCCATGCAACATTAGCAAGTGTACCCAAGCTTTCTAACAATATCCAACTAATAGTAGAAATCTTCCAAAATTGTGTATTTTCAGGAGTTCTAAATAGAATTAATAAACTTGCTGAAGCGCAATCCCTGACAAGGTTTTGCCACAAGTGACTTAACCCTTTAAAGGCAAAATTTGGTCTGGAATATCAAAACATTTCCTTATTGAATGTCCATTTGCAGGCCAAGAGAAGGCTAGTATTAAAACTTTATCACTGGAATGCGGCAAAATTTCAAAAATAGTCTTATCTTGTCCTGCAAATGGACAATCGCCAATACCACAGCAGTGGCCGGATTTGGCCGCCTTGACAATAAAAGGGTTAAATAGCAACTTTAACAAGAATCTATGATTCAAATAAAGATAACTACCTTTGCACTGATATCCTTGCTTGTTCAAGCCCCAGATAAACTCAGAACAGATAGAACAGTATGTGAACTGTCTGAAGAATCTAGCGATGAATTCATGACCTTTGACCTCATGAACCTTCTGTTGCTTAAAGGCGCCACGGCGACGTTTAATACCATAGAATTCTGTTGGATCACGAACGCTCTCTGTAGGCAACTTTTCTGCAACAAAATAATGGATTATAAATTAAAATCATAGACCCACAAGCCTAGTAAATTTTCAAAAATAGTCTTCTCTACAAATGGGCATTTTCTATGAGAAAATTCAAATTTTCTTGAACAAATTTGAGGGTTAAATAGTTAAAAAAGTAATGAGTCATTTAACCCTTCACCGACAAATCCCTGAAAAAGTATATTCTTTACACAATAAAGCTTATTCTGTTGGATATTTTGAAATTAAGTTGACTGGAAGTTGTTGCTGCCTAAGGCAGCAACGGTTTTCAGTTAAATTAATTTCAAAATATTCAACAGTTTACCTGAATAGTTGCCTTGAAAATGAGACATTGGGAATTCATCAGTGAAAGGGTTATATATTACACATAGGGAAGCCCTAACATCTCTCATTTGCGATGAAACCTATTTCATTTTCACAATACCAATATTTGATGCCATATGTGAACATATTAACAACCTGACTGCCAAGTTTTTCAAGATGACATATTACAAACTTGTGTTATATCTCTGGACCTGCTAAATATTTTTAAAACAGAAAGGCACGAACAACTTTCAGTCAAAAAATTTCTAATATTCAGCAAGTCAAGAATTTTTGCTGATTGAGATGATTGTCTGGTGGTTTACAACAGCTAGACAGGCAATTTTGACAATACCAATTTTAGATGGCTATGTGAACATATTAACCAGTTTTTATTGATTTTAGCTACTAAGTAGGTACATATTTCACCTCTCAGCTCAACAGAATATTTTTAACCCTTTGACACTCATATCAGCCCAAAACAGTTTCTGCAGTGGTCTTGAGAAATGTCCATTTACAGACCAAGAGAAGACTATTTTTTTAAATTACCACTGGAATGACTGGCTCGATAACCGAGCCAGTCATTCCAGTGGCAAATTTTCAAAAATAGTCTTCACTTGGTCTGCAAATGGACATTTTCTATGAGAGAATTTAACAAAATCGAGGGTTAAAAGGTAAACAAATGAAGTCATATGAATCAGATGATCATGGCATGAGAATGGATGGAATGTAGATGCAATTACAGTACAACTCAGAAATAACTTACAATGTTTCCAACATGAAAGAAACCGCACTGTTGGATATTTGAACATAAATGATTGTAAGATGTTGCCGCACTAGCTTCCAATCAAATTAAGTAAAAAATATTCAACCAA
This sequence comes from Chaetoderma sp. LZ-2023a, assembly GCA_034401795.1. Lineage (NCBI taxonomy): Eukaryota > Metazoa > Mollusca > Caudofoveata > Chaetodermatida > Chaetodermatidae > Chaetoderma > Chaetoderma sp. LZ-2023a. The sequence goes on from CM067371.1 coordinate 91,769,770, forward strand.
ATTTTCTTACTTCATGTTCAAAATTGTACTACCATGGTTGTATTTTCTGTTTTGAAAACTTCTTTCAAGAGCTACATAACATACAATGATATAGCAAGATCATGACACCATGAAATAAACAGAGCCTGAAACTAGAAAAGCATACAAAACACTCTACACAGCCATATTTACTTTCAATAACAATAGCTAATAGACTGAAAATTACTCTTGTCATGTTTGCAACATTCTCAACTAAATTTGGCAGAATGCACCATCCAGCAACTACTTATATGATGTTTTTTAAAACTATCATTCACATATCTTCCACAGAGAATACAGCGGATAAAATTTGTTATTCTGTGCTGCATATTATAACAGAATATATATGCTGTAATAAGGCGTTGGATGAACATTTTTAATCTAATTTGACTGGAAGATGTTGTAGAAGCAATTTCCAGTCAAATTAGTTTCAAAATATTCCAAAGCTTACCCAAAAGGTTTGCTTTGATATTGAATTACTGGTTTCAGAGTGAAATGTGTTAATAATAGCAAAGGTGTTGCAACTATCAGCACGCTCATATACATGATATATGACTGTAATCTATTCAATGTGGTTAGGAAACACAGGTCTCTTAGCTTTCCTAGCATTCAGAACCAGGATTAGTTTCTATCTACAGAGGATTACAAATCGTTGCTGGTTGATGACTATAAAATGAAGCCTAATTTTAATACAGTCGCTGACATAACAACTACGAGCTTTATTTGAATGCGATCAGTATCTGGTAAAAAACATTGGCCCAGTGTCCATGCATTGCAAAATGGTGTAGATACAGCCAAATCCGCCTTATAGAATATTAACCCTTTAACACGCATATCAGCCAAAAATGACTTTTGCAGTGGTCTTGAGAAATGTCCATTTGCAGACCAATTTTTTTTTTTTAAATTTATCACTGGAATGACTAGCTCGACAAACGAGCCAGTCATTCCAGTAATACAATTTCAAATATAGTCTTATCTTGGCCTGCAAATGAACATTTTCTATGAGAAAATTAAAATTTTTATGAACAAAATGGTTGGATAAAGGGTTAAGATCAGGATATGCGCTACCTGAAAAGCTAATTAATGGGCCATTGATGTATTAATCATTCTCATCATCTCCAGCATCAGAAAAACAAATTTCAGCTAAACATATCTGGAAAATATAGATGATTAAAGTGGTGCCAGGATGTCAGTTTTCTTACTATGGAACATTTAACCATTTAATGGTCAAATTTGATCGAAAAATTTCAATTTTCTCATAGAAAGATCAATATAAAACTTTTTTTGAAAATTAATCACTGGAATGTCTGGCTTGATTATCGAGCCAGTTATGTCAGTGATAAATGTTCAAAAATAATCTCTCTCTTGGTCTGCAAATGGGCATTTGTCAAGACCAGAACAAAGGCCGGTTTTGGCCGGCTCGACTGTTAAAGTGTTTATTATAAATTAAACCAAGGCATGTCTACTCATTCAATCATTCTCTTCACATTTTTATCATTTGTTTTGGTGCTACCATTCTTCTTTTGATTTTGAAAATAAATATTTGCCCACAATTGATTCGACAATTTTCTTTTTCTTTTTTCAATGGTATACTTTACTCGATAGATAATCCGTACACTAACATCGATACTATCCTGAAAAGATCAGTTCTGATCAGTGTAGGCTTCATTCCTATTTTCAAACGATGAAGAATTAATCCCTTTGTTATCTCACTTACTTTATACATCAGTGTGACTAAATTTTCAAAACAACTATAGCAGTGGAATGGTAAGGTCATGCATGTGCCTTGAGAAACGGAATGGTAAGTGACACAATACAGTTATCAGCATTGAGCCAAAACCATTCAAACTTAACAAAAATTAGTACAGCTCAGAAATACATTTAAAATGTTTCCAAAACATGTTGTTGAATATTTTTAACATTATTGGACTGGAACACATTGCTGCCTTGAAATATTCAACAGAACATTTCTTACATCATGCTCAAAATTGTACTAACTAATATGTTTCAGTTTATGCTTTGGAAACATTCTAATTTATTTATTAGCTGTATTGTAAGTTGAACACTTCTCTATTTCAGTCATACAGACAGAATACATGCCTCAAACAATTAAAATAAAATATTAATTTATCTAAAGATCATGTAGCTATATTATCTCCTTGATATATACCTGCATTTCATATCTAATGTAGACGATATGATATTTGCTTTAAGTACAGCAGAAAATAACACATGAAGCTGAATGTATTCATCGCTATATTGAACATGTCATGCAGGGGAGATAAGCGCATGAAATATTAACACTCAATGAGTTGTATCCCCTGATTGTGATCTACCTCACAAGATCATCTCATGAATACAACGTTGTTTGACTCAGACGGCCCCGCAATCACTGGAAATACCTTTCTCTCTGTAGTATGTAGTAATTTTTTTTTTTAAAACAAGCAAATTGACCACAATTTTAAGTTTTTGCATTAAAAAGCACATTTTCACACAAAATCTTGGACCTATAAAGGTGACTCCTCTAAAAGCCACCTCTATCCATAAAGAAACTCCCTGCTAAGTTTCATTAAATTATTTTAAGCTATTCCATATGATATGCCATTTACGAGAATATTGACAAAAATAATGCATTTTTGCATTAAAAAGACCATTTTCAACGAAAATCTCGGATCTATAAAGGTGAATCCTTCAAAACGCACATCTGTGTATCATAACTGAGATATATATCAAGTTTCATTAAATTATTTTAAGCAATTTTGTATGATATGGTGCTTACGAGAAAATTTACAAAAATTGTGAACTTTTGCATTAAAAAGCCCATTTTCACCAGAAATGTTCGACCTATAGAGGTCTTTAATAACACCGTATACAAATGTTATTCAACCAATGGACTGAATATAGCATGACGCTTGGATGCAATTGTGAATCCAGAAAGAAGTCTGAATGGTCTGAGGCTGTTTTTTTCAGCCCCATTTATACTTTCCTGGGGCGAGCCTGTGGATTGACTTGCAAATGCCCATATATGGGGGGGGGGGGGGGGGGAAATCGCAGATCTAAAATTTAAAAGAACAGTGCTGTGTACCAAGGTTATAGACTCAGTGGCACTCACCTTTGACCTAAGGCACTTACTGTCATGTGTTGCGTTTGTAGGTAGCCAGGTAGACAAGTTTAGTGACATTACCTTTGGTGAAATATACAATTTGCTAAATGCAAATATGTAACTTTCGACATTGACCATTAGTTACCTAGTGAGCTCAACGTCTCTGTTGCACCACCTATCAGTTAATTGAACAAGAAGAGGCCCAAAGGGTCTGTACACTCGCCTGGAACATAGGCATTTAAACTCAAAAGGACATTGGATTTAAGTAGAACCATAAAGGTTTTGCCAAAATTGCAATAAGAATAAGGAAGTCTCCTACCAAATTTGGTTAAAATTGGCCCAGAGGGTCTCGAGAAGACATTTTAAATTTCAGATTACTTTACTGTGGGAGATTTTGGCATGAAAAAATCCAAGGTGGCCCCCAAACAATTTATCCCAGTAGGTTCTAAAGCATTAAATTTAAAACAGCCATACTCAAAACTTAAACAAAACCAATTTCGGGAGGTCGTTTTCATGAAAATTAGGTTATCCATGATGGTCGTTGAAGCATTTTGTCAATTAAGTTCCCTTGAACAAACTTGGTTCCGCCTTTGCCCTAGATTATGTTTCAAAAGTTTTAAATCAATCCACACCAAGAGGTTTTGGAGAAGATTTTTAAAGACTTTTCTAAGAATCATAAAAAATACATGATGGCAGCTAGCCACATGGGCCGATCGCCTTCATTTGAGTAAACTTGGATCTCTATGCCCTAACATGGTTCCCGCAGACAATGAGGAAAACATTGACTGACTTTTCATCAAATCATGAAATATAATATACAACTTATTAATATTGGAAAGGTGATATCTTTATCTCAATTTTTGCATCACAGGTGAAATAACAAACGAATGAACAAACAAACAAACAAAACCAAACAAACAAACAAAAACAAACATTGAACAGATCAAGCATGCATACAGAAGTGGCCTTAACCCTTTAACCCTCATATCGGCCAAAAACGGCTTCTGTAGTGGTCTTGAGAAAAGTCCATTTGCAGACCAAGAGAAGACTATTTTTTTTAATTTACCACTGGGATGACTGGCTCGGTTATCGAGCCAGTCATTCCAGTGGTAAATTTTCAAAAATATTCTTCTCTTGGTCTCCAAATGGACATTTTCTATGAGAAAATTTAAATTTTCTTGAACAAATTCAAGGCCTAAAGGGTTAAAAGAATACTAATGGCATTTCACTATTAATAGAGGATAATCAGATGTATTCACTCACCTCCTGTATATTATATACAAACTCTTAAATGTGTTTTTTTAACTTCAACACATTTTACAAAAAATATTCCAAACAAGATATATAGCAGAGTCCATTTCATGATATTCTGAAAACACTGATTATGGTTCTTCAGCGTGTGTGCGTGCGCGCATGCATGTGTGCGTGTGTAATCGATTGTAATGCATCTCTGAAACCGCTGGACAGAATTAGACCAAATTTGGTCTGTGTGTTACCCATATGAGTGTGGAGTGCAAGAGCACATTTAGATTTAGCGCTGCCCGCAGGGGGGTGGGGCAGATGTCAAAAGTTCAAATCGATTGTAACGTAACTCCTCTGGAACTTTTATACAGAATTCAATCAAATTTGATATGTTAGTTAGCCATTTGATTGCGGTGTGCAGGAGACCATTTACATTTGGTTCCACCCCAGGAGGTGGGGAGGGGTCAAAAGGTAAAATCTTAACAGAGTGCATGAAGGCATTTACATTTGGCTCCACCCCTGTGGGGGTGGGGGTGGGTGTGGGTGAGCGGGTTAAAAGTTCAAGAAATTGATTGCAATGCCACTCTGCCGAAACCATGGATGGAATTCAACCAAATTTGTTATGTGTGTTACCCATATGATTCCCGAGTGCAAAACGCCATCTATATTTGGCTCCCCAACCCCGGGGTGGGATGGAAGTCAAAAGGTCAAGAAATTAATTGTAACTTAACGCCTCTCATAAGATGGAATTCAACCAAATTTGGTATGTGAGGTATCCATATAATTGATGAGTAAAAAGGTAATTTTTATTTGGTTCTATCTCCAGGCATGCCAAGATGTGGTCAGCTGAGGTGGGTGAAAACGTCAAAGTGGTGAATGTGGGGATTTGCGATAACACATCATCGACCGAGCAATCTAGTTATATATGTATTATTGACACCACGAGATGGATGGAGAACATTGTCCGCATGATAAAACATAATAATGGCCACTGATCGTTATTAAAATGTTAATACAAATAAAATAGTGTTAGTATGGAAACATGCTAACATTATATCAATTTGCAATAGCAATAATTATTTCAAAGAAAAATGCAATAATGCAATGTTTAGATAATATTGAACTAAAGCAAACCTGAAGAAGCAAAGGTCTCGCCAAACTCGCCTGTGTACAATCATGTTATGATCAAAACACTCATTCAAAGTATTCGTGCTACAGAAATATGCTTATGATGACTATGCTTAGTGAACCAGCCCAATGAAGCAGAACAATATTCTTGTACAAAGTTCAACAGTAGCCTGAGCTTCACAGAATACTATAAGTTTGAACATTAGTGAAAAATGTCAGAAGATGTGCACCCAAAGGGAACTGTGGAGCAATGGACCTTTCTATTTTTAGCCATTCCCCGCCAATCTCTAGCTAAGCTCCACCCACACCTCGCTCGTGTTGGGATCGATCAATCTCTGAACTCCCTGAATATCAATTTCCAGAAAACTATATAGATAAGCTGTTGAATATTTTGAAACTAATTTGACTTGGTGCCACCCAGTCAAATTAGTTTCAAAACATTCAACAGCATGTTTATTAAATAGTAGACACATACAATTCTTACAACATGTCGGATTATTAAGAGTTAAAGATGGGCCCTAATAGAATCATTTATGACATAATGATTATGATGTCATCCTACACGCTGCTTAGCTGATTATAATGTCATATGACGTCAAATCATCGATGGATACTCTGGAAAGGTGGATTATGCTGGACCATAAAAGAATTTGATGAGCAGAGCGGCAACTACTTTTGCACCAATCACCATGGTCTCGGCCTATGAGGCCTCTTGGCCTCATTTCCCTGTGAAGTATTGACAGACTAAGAATGTATCCAGTCATGTATCCAGGTTTGTTCCCAATAGCTGGATTGATTTTAAAACGTTGAACTCTTAGGTCTAGAAGCACAATTTCAAAGGAACTATAAAACCAACCTGTTGAATATTTTGAACATACTTTGACTGGGAGTTGTTGCTGCATATGGCAACAACATCGTCCAGTCAAAATCAGTTTAACAATATTCTACAGGAATGTGTATTAAATTATATATTTATCAAAATAACTTCATACACTTTTGCGACAAACCTTTTGACTTCATAACAGACTTCCATCATTTTGATTTTTTTTTTGTGATGTCAGCTAACAAGTGACATATTTTGCAATCATAGCAAAAAAACAAAACTGGAGAAAACTGAACTTGAACGCCATGTTACGTGTAGTGAGGTACCATTGACATCATAGTGGCCTTAATCTCACCACCACCATCTTTGCATTAGTAACAGCAATGTCCTTGTGCTGCATCCTTTTCAGCAACATGTTAAAATTTAGTTACTATAGGAATACATGTAACCGATCCTGAAACATAAAGCAGGCGTAACCCTTTAATGGTAAAATTTAGTCAAGAAAATTTAAACGTCTGCCTATTGAATGTCAATTTACAGGCCAGGAGAATACACTTTTTTACAATTTATCACTAGAATGACTGGCTCATTTATCGAGCCAGTCATTCCAGTGGTAAATTTTCAAAAATTGTAATCCCTTGGCCTGTAAATGGACATTCCAAGAGACGATAACAGAGGCCGGTTTTGGCTGGTATGATCATTATAGGGTTAAGTGAGCTCAATGTAAAAAACATATTGTTGCCCAGATAGTGTTGTAGCAATGTCACAGTGACCGTGACCTATTAAGATCAATGTCACTCACTGTTTCCTCCTCTCAGCATAGACTGCCATGCATCCAAGTTTAGCTCCAATCATATTAGTCAACTCAGTAACATAGGACATGATATAGTGCTAGACCTAATAAGCATGAAAGCTACTTGTTTTTGTTGAGAACTTTACAGACTCACAGACCAAGGTCTGGATGGTTAGTGTCGATGGTGACAGATTGATTTGTACGAGATGCTGGTCACAAACCTTCATTTTGTTACCATTATCAAAACAAGTTCCGCAAACGGCGCATAATACCCTGCTATGATGACAAACCAATGAATGACAGCTTTCAGAAAATATTTATTTCTTCCTCAGATCCAGACCAGTCAGCCTTATGAAGTGTCAAAGCGATCCGTTAAACGGTCAAGGAGGTATCATCCGGAAACCAATTTTCATGTTTGCCGCCGCTGACTGGCAGCCATATTGGATTTTGGATTATCGTAGATTTTGATACGTTTCTTCACCAGACATATCCCAACCACCCTATGAAGTGATCCGATAAATGATAACGGAGATATCATCCAGAAACCAACTTTCAACATGGCAACCCGTGGCTGGCAGCCATCTTGGAGTTCGGATCATCGTCAGTTTCGATAGGTTTCTTCTCCAGACTTAGTGCAACCACTTTATGATGTTTCAAAGCCATCCGATAAACACGGAAACAGAGTTACCATCCGGGAACCAATTTACAAGATGGTGGCTGCCCATCATCTTGAATATTGGATCATTGTCAATTTTTATAGGTTTCTTCTCCACATAGTCCAACCATCCTATGAAGTTTCCTAGCAATCCGATAAACGACAACAGAGTTTTATCTGGAAACCAATTTTCAAGATGGCAATCGGTGGCTGGCGGCCATCTTGGATTTCTGATCATTGTCGATTTCGATAGGTTTCTTCCTCAGAGCTAGTCCACCCACCCTATGATGTTTCAAAGCGATCCAATAAATGGTTAAGGAGTTATCATCTAGAAACTAATTTTCAAGATGGCCGCTGGTAGCGGGCGGCCATCTTGGATTTCGGATCACCATCAATTTTGATAGCCTTCTTCCCCAGACCTATTCCAACCACCCTATGAAGTTTCAAAGTGATCCAATAAACAGTAACGGAGTTATCATCCGGAAACGAATCTTCAAGATGGCCACTGGTGGCTGACGGCCATCTTGAATTTCGGATCATCGTCGATTTTGATAGGTTTCTTCCCAAGAACTAGTCCTACCACTATGAAGTTTCAATGCGATCTGACAAATGGTAACAGAGTTATCATCCTGAAACCACTCTGCCGCCCACACGCCCGCCCACCCGGACAGACAGCAGCATTACATAATACCCCGCCAAATTTTTTAGCGGGATATAAATATGATACACATGTCACACTATAGAGGCAAAAACTATAAATTTGCACACAAAATCTTACACACGGAACATGTGCGATTAAAAAATGTACACACAAAACATGTGCGATTAAATACTTTACACACAGAACATGTGCGATTAAATAACATGCAAATGTATCAATAACAATACTATGAATAAAAACAACAGCTTTTAGATCATTTCATCTCATCATATTCATTAACACATAATTAGAAAACAGCCAGGATATCTTGAAAAAATTTGTCTCCAATTTGCTGCAACTCTAAGGCAGCAATAACTTTCAGTCAAATTGTTTTCAACATAATCAGGTGGTCCTACACAGCAACATGCATATGGGTTTATATTCAGGATGGCATGGATTAATCAAAGCACTCACCATCTGGCCCCAGATTGACAGGGGAGTTACATTCAGCGGACGCTGCGTTACGCAATGACAAATATTAATAAAATGTGTTAAATGCCAATAATTATAAAACACATTACATAATGAATACATATAATATTCTGATATGTAGGTGGGGCTTAGAATACACCTTCCGTATCCTCTGCGTGTCATAACAGGTGACTAAAGGAGGTAAGGGTGAGGTAACCCTGACAGAAACCTCGAGTGCTGAAGACGGAGGTTCCAGGCCGCACGGCGCACTCTAATAAACCATGGATCCACGCGCTTAACGCTTATGATCATGTCGATAGTCACTTACAGGACTGGCGGTATGATCAGCGAACGAAAAGAAGAAGATATTCTGATGACGTGTTAGCACAATTTCATCAATACACAAATGCATTCAACAACAGGATCAGGTAATGTGTTAGTGGTGTGGTTTCAAAATCACATACAATGGGAATATCCCTTTCATCAATTCGCCATAATCACATTCAAGGGCAATAAAATACCATTCATCAAGCGGAGTGCATCATCACATTCAAGGGGGATAACTCTTTAGGCAAGCGTACATGTATTATATGATTAGAATCATGTTCAAGGCGAATAACCTCATCATCAAGAGGAGTTCATTGTCAGATTCACATTAAGGGGAATAACTATTTATCAAGCGGAGTTCAATGTCAGATTCAAATTAAGGGGAATAACTCCTTCATCCAGCGGAATTCATTGTCAGATTCACATTAATCCTTACCACTCCATTGTCAATTTTCTATCTTTTACTGTGACAAGATCAAAGAAACCGGTGTTAATTTGTCAACAATTTTGGTGAAAGATGTTACTGTCTATGACAGCACCATCTTCCACCAAATTTGTTGAAAAATTAACACCAGTTAATCTTTTAATTTAATTTGAAAATTTAAAATTTTGACACCAGAGTAGTAAGGATTAAGGGAAATAACCCCTTCATCAAGCTAAGTATTATATTTTGCCTCACAGGCACATCCCTCTGCGCGCCACAGATAAGGGACTTATGACATTCGCAGACATCTGACAGGTCAGGCTGAAAAGGGTTTTCCCGGACAATGACATAATTTTCTTCTTCTTTTAGGAATAAGCACCCTATGAAGGAGCACTGCCATATGTGTAGTTTAAATTTTATCAAAGAACCATATTAGCAATGCTAATAATTATTTATCAATCAAGTAAATAGCCAACAATGTATATAGTGGTCGATCCAGGGGATGAGGATGACACGGGTGGCTGAGCGCGTTATAAGATTTGCAGCAAGGTATTGTGTCCAAGTGATCCTAATTATTGGAGCAAAACACAAACACAGCACAGCTTAGAAATAACTTAAAACAGTGTTGAATATTTTGAACATAATCGGATTGGAAGTCATTGCTGCCTAAGGCAGCAATGTCTTTCAATCAAATTATGTTTAAAATATTCAACAGAACATTTCTTAGATCGCGCTCTCAAAGTTGTACAACTAAAATGTTTTTGTTTTTGTTTTGTAACCATGTACTGTATCGTTTGCTAGGATTTTAAAATCATGTTTATCCAGACATTTGCAACAGAAAATGTGGATTAATGCATGTCTGTGAGTAAATACATGAATGTACAATCCATCTGGGTAAGAATGACATGCCATTTGACCGTAAATATATATATATATATATATATATATATATATATATATATATATATATATATATATATATATATACCTATATATACAGAATACAGAGCTATTTAAAGAGGGGCTTCAGTTATTCAATGTGAGCCATGCGACCCGATTTGTTTGGCGCTAAGATAGTCATTAGAAGCGCCCTCTTTTGTCAATTAAGAAGTACTACGATAGGGAATTCAGAGTAATGAAATCAGAAGCGACAAGTCCCTCTGGGCTGGCAGCCATGGGACGTGCTCGCCAGTCTAAGTATTATGTTAGAATCACAGTCAAGGGAATAACTCCGAAATTAAGCCGAATATTTTTCTAATCAGATGGGAAATAACTTATTGATCAACAAGGTGAATCAGTAAAACTGATGGATGCTCCCAACCCACCCCACCCCACCCCAAAATGTATATTTAAAATAACAAAAGTTTTGCATAGAAATTGATGTTGATCATAACTGCCATTCATTCTATGCAAGCACAAAAACACAGGCTAAACTAAATTTTCTTATGTTAAGTGAACCGTGAAAAGTAGGTCTCGTTGACCTACTTTTCATTCAAACACACCTTCAGACAAGTCAGGGTATAATGCATCTATACACCTATGTTAGTTCCTGTGTACAAAAACCAATTGAAACTACAGCCTGACAAAAAATTTCTATAGCGTACAGTGAACCGTGAAAAGTAGCTCACACTGACCTACTTTTCATAATCAACACACCTTGATAGTAGCCCGGACCAAAACTTTATGTAATATTCATTGAACCATGTAAAATTGGTCAGGCTTTTCATACACTGCACACCCTCTCCATAAGATGCATCTACATACCAAATCGTGGTGAAAATGTGAAATTTTTTTGGAATTATGGCCTGGACAAATAAACCTTTCCATTTTTAGCTATGCCCCGCCCATCACTAGCTAAGCTTCACCCACACCTCACCGTGTTGGGATTGATCGATCCCTGAATGCCCTAGCTATCAATTTCCTGAAAACTATACAAGGAAGCTGTTGAATATTTTGTAACTAATTTGACTGGGCGCTGTTGTTGCCTATGGCAGCAACAGCGCCCAGTCAAATTAGTTTCAAAATATTAAACAGAATATTTATTAAATAGCAAAAGCAAACAATTTGTACAACAACGCATAGACCGTCTTCAAATATGCGTTCGTGACGTACTTATCGACGTCATTCATTATGATGTCATTGTACACATCACGCAGTTCATTATGACGTCAACTCTGGAAAGGTGAATTAGTAGTAGGATGGACAGACGAATTGATGGAAAAAGCAGTGACTATAGGTTCCCACAAAATTTTTGGGTAGCATTAAAAGAGTAGTATGGTAGAAACACATTCAAGGATTAAACTTAATACATTGTTAAAATCACATTCAACCCATTCATCAAACCAAGTTCATTGTCAGATGACAGATGTCATATATAAGGGGAATAACTCTTATCAACCTTAGTCAGGGGAATTCATCAAGCAGGGTACTATGCATTAAAATCACAATCAAGGGGGATAATTCATTTATCAAGCAGAATACAGGATCAGAATCACATTCAAGGGGAATAACTCATTCATCAACCAGAATAAATTGTGAAATTCACAGTAAGGGGAATGAGCAAGTCACTTATCAAGCAGAATATCTTATTTGAATTATGATCATGGGGAATAACTCAGTCACCAAGCAGAGTACCATCTCTCAGAATCATGTTTAACTGAATTGAGGGGAATAACTGTCATCAGAGACAGTACCATGTCTCAGAATCACGTTCAACTGAATCGATTTATTGAACTCGATCACGAAATCAGTGGTCACGACATCTAGCCCCGTAGTGAGGGTATGCGCATGGGTCATCTAGCCAGTATATACCATATCTATGGACAGAATCCATTCAACAACAGAATCACATTCAAGGAGATTAACTTAGTCATCAACCATAGTGTCAAAATCACATTCTTTATGTTAGAATCATATTCAAGGGGAATAACTCATTCATCAAACAGAGTACTCATGCGTAAGACCTTTATCTGCAAGCAGATCACAGTGTGTTGGAATCACATTAAATGGGAATAACTCATTCATCAAGCGGTCTACATTGTCAGAATTACAAAGAGGATGTACCCACTCATCAAGTAAGATACCAGAAATACATTCATGGGGAACAATCCATTCCTCAAATAGCAGCATTGAGATAATCTACTTTGATTTAGTGGGGATGATTCTGTTTGTATTAACACATGTACAGGCAGGCAGAGATAAACAGGCAGGCAGGCAGACAAGCAAGCAAGGCAGGCAGGCAGGCAGACAGACAATCAAATAGCATACTAACCATTATCAGTGGGTGAAGATATTGAGCACATGTTGTCATGTTGCATGTTCTAGAATTTAGTGATGGTAAATGACAACACAGATCCACTGGAGTATGGAATGGTCAGTTGAATATTTTAATTTTTTTTTAAAGTAATTTGACTGGGAGCTGCTAGGCAGCTCATCACATGTTCTAGTCAAATTAGTTTTGAAATATTCTGTGTCTTTGTCTTAAAATTGAGACAATGGGATTTCAAGGGTCAAAGGGTTTAAATATTATTCAAATTTATGCCATGCTTCATTCACATTAACACAAACCTGACATATGACATCTTTTGATTGTGACATCCAATTGTGATGTCAGTTAAAGTGATGTTAGTTGAAGTGATGTCAGTTCATGTGATGTCATCAGAAGTGATGTCAGTTGAAGTGATGTTGGTTGAAGCTACCGCTGCTGAAGCGATGGCAGCTGAGGTGACATTGGTTGAAATGATGTCGGTTGAGGTGACATCAGTTGAAGTGATGTCAGTTGAGGTGACGTCTGTTGCGGTGATGTCAGTTGAGGTGATGTCGGTTTAAGTGACATTAATTGAAGGTACATCATTTAAGGTGATGTCATTTGAAGGGATGTTAGTTGATGTGAGTTGAAATTAGAAAACAGCCAGACTATCTTAGACAAATTTGTCTCCAATTTGCTGCAGCTCTAAGGCAGCAACAACTTTCAGTCAAATTGTTTTCAACATAATCAGGTGGTCTTACACAGCAACATGCATATGGGTTTATATTCAGGATGACATGGATTAATCAAAGCACTCACCATCTGGTCCCAGATTGACTGGGGAGTTACATTCAGCAGACGCTGCGTTACGCAATGACAAATATTAATAAAATGTGTCAAATGCCAATAATTATAAAACACATTACACTTGAAGTGACATCAATTGAAGTGATGGCAGTTGAAGTGACAACAATTGAAGACATCTAATTGTGACGTCAGTTGAAATGATGCTAGTTGAAGTGACTTCAGTTGATGTGATGTCAGTTGATGTGATGTCAGTTGATGTGATGTCAGTTGATGTGATGTCAGTTGAAGTCATGTCTGTTGAAGCGACATCAGTTTGAAGTCATGTCAGATGAAGTCATGTTAGTTGAAGTGACGTCAGTTGAAGTGACATCAGTTGGATGATGACGTTTGATCGGCAGATTGGGCAAAGGAATTTACATTAATTTTAATCCTCTTTTTCCATGAAATTCAAATATTTAAATTTAAAGGGCAACACAGAGGGTAAGCTGCTGAATATTTTGAAATTAATGTGTAGTGAGAATGTTGTATATTTTATTACTAAGCCTCCATGAAATTAGTTTCAAAATATTTCTTATACATATTTTTCTAGCAAAAATTTCACAAAGAAAATGTTAATTTGCAGACCAAGAGAAGTCTTTTTCAAATTTGCTACTGGAATGACTGGCTCGTGGCTCGGTTATCGAGCCAGTTATTCCAGTTGCAAATTTTCAAAAAATGTCATCTCTTGTTCTGCAACTGGACATTTCTCAAGAACACTACACTACAGAAGACATTTTCGGCTGATATGAGTGTTAAAGGGTTACGGTTATTTATGTTTAATGCTTATCATATACTGGAATGGTCAGAGTTATAGGCTTGTTTACTTTTTTACGAAGACCCTCCAGGCTAAAAAAGAATCGAAAAGTTATGAAAATTTCAAGTGAAAGATGAATATTTTGGAATTAATTTTAATTGAAGAAGTTGCTGTATTAGGAAAATCTGGCTCCTAGTTAAATTAATTTAAAAATATTCAAGAGTTTGCCACTAATTTTCATTAAGCCAATTTCCAATGTGAGCATGTATCACGACACACACACCAATCCACCCCACCAAAACTTCTAACTCTGGAAAATACAAGTTATTGATATATTCAGATTTCATATGCACTATATATCACATTGTCTATGGTAATATTGGCTACCCCTAGTTATCTCAATCCCTAGAGAGGGAGCCATTTTTAGCTTATGCACCTCCCATTTCTAGCGAAGCTCCACCCATGTTGGGAGCGATTATCCCTGAATACCTAGAATTCCAATATACAGGTAAGCTGTTGAATATTAAGAGACAAATTTTACTTGGTGCTAGTGCTGCCTATGACAGCAACAGCTAAATTAGTTTCAAAATTCTCAACAGTTAATGTTTATTAAATATTAAATCCATCAGTCATACAATTCGTACACAGGACGGACTAATTCCCAGTTTCATGACACTTAATTCTGTCAATTATAATTGTGATGTCAGCCTACATATGACGTAATTTATTATGATGTCATATACTTGATCAACAGATTGGATTCATCCATTCGCTGCTCAGGCTAAATAACACCTATAGTATGGCACGGTTACTAAGGAAAGCTTCAAAACAGGGCATGAGCTATGATAGTGGATAGAAGGACACAGGTAATTAATATTCTTAGTCTGTTGATTAACCCTCTTAATACACATATCAGCCAAAAACGGCTTCAAGCGTGGTCTTGAGAAATACCCATTTGCAGACCAAAAGAAGACTATTTTTGAAAATTTACCACTGGAATGACTGGCTCAATAAATGAGCCAGTCATTCCAGTGGTAAATTTTCATAAAGGGTCTTCTTTTGGTCTACAAATGGACATTTTTAATGGGAAAATTGAAATTTTCCTGGATAAATTCGAGGGTTAAATGGTTAATACTAAATCTTCTAGAAAATCAGCCATTTTCTGTTATAGATCAGAAGACTAGATTCTACAGACTTTGGGTGTGTACATGGATGTGACTAGCAATGGCTGAGACATATGTTAGACAGCTTCATATAATGATATTGTCATATTGATAAGCATGAACAAATCAATTAACACAGCTACAGATGCCAGATGACAGCCACACCTGAATATTATCCACCGCACGCTGAACCTGATATATACAGAGATAAATATAGAAACATTTGTATGCGGGAAAACATGAATCGGAATTCATGAATAATCCCTGCAAAGAACTCAAAAATAGCATCAAACTTGTCACGGAGAATGGACTCTATTATTACCGCATCACAATGCCATTAACACAATTCATACACAATTTCCAAGAAATAGCGCTAGGGGTCAATGAAGCAACGTCATTGAGTATTTTTTTCAAAATAGCTTGCTCGAAAGGCAACAACAACTTTCACGAAGATTCCTATTAGAACAATAGCTAGTATTTTACCCCAGAATTACCTGTAATATAGGGGATAAAATGTGGCATAACAATATGAACAACCTTCTGCTTTTTCCTGCTTATGATGAGAGTCAGAGAAATCACTTGTAGCTTGGGGGTAAAGAACATGAAGAAATGAATTCTTTATATTTTTAGTGAATATAATAAAGTCATAGAAACCTACATTTAACAGGCCTTTCACTTTTATTAATCTCTTTATGGACATATTTGCCAGAGACTAGATATTAAGAATTTTTAATAAACAGGTCAAGGTCATACGTTTGCAATAGATCTCATCCAGGCAGCATGGTATGAGGTGCACACCGCTGTCTGTAAACTATTTTTTTAAACTCATGACTGGAATGACTTGCTCGGTTATAAATCCAGTCAGTCATTCATGTGGTAAAATTTTAAAGACAGTCTCCTCTCGGTCTGAAACTAAACATTTCTCAGGACCACTGCAGAGGCTAGTTTTGGCCAGCATGACCAGTAGACGGTTAACCCTTTAACACACATATCAGCCAAAAACGGCTTCTGCAGTGGTCTTGAGAAATGTCGATTTACAGACCAAGAGAATGCTCTTTTTGAAAATTTACCACTGTAATCACTGGCTCGATAACCAAGCCAGTCATTCCAGTGGAAAATTTTCAAAAATAGTCTCCTCTTGGTCTGCAAATGGACATTTTATGAGAAAATTGAAATTTTCTTGGATAAATTCAAGGGTTCAAGGGCTAATTAGACCACAATGATAGATTAGTGGTAGAGTTGAGTGAAACAAATGATATATCTACGTAAATTACTGATGGCTATTTTGAAAAGAATTTGGCAACAATTTTCAACAAAGATTATAATCCTCGCTCCATATGGTAAAGAAAGTATTACATATCTGTCTGTCTGCCTCTCAGTTTTTTGTTTCTCAGGACATTTGTCCTCGTAAACTAAGATGGATTTCCCAGATTTTATATTGATCAAGGGGGAAAATCCTAAAATCTATAAACAAAAATCATGGAAGTGGCAAGATTTTACAACCTCTGATTTCTCTTGTATTCAACATTTTCAGCATTCCTGCTGGTATTATGATCTGCATCGGGGCAGGGAGGGGCCCACTCTAACTGATATATATATATATATATATATATATATATATATATATATATATATATATATATATATATATATATATATATATATATATATATATATATAATGAACAGTTCCTCAAAGCAGTCTATAGCACGCACGCGCACGCACGCGCACGCACGCACGCACGCACGCACACACACACCTGTATGCTGGTAAATCTACCATCATCAATGTCCACGACTCTCAATCAATGTTTGATCAATAAAGTGGATATGAATAATAATCATTCCTCGTACTTCACACACACGCGCGCACACACATACACACAAATTATGCAGCTTACCATTTTCTGAGAATAGTCGCACTTGTACTTCTAGTCTCCCTGCAGGTTGCAGCTCTAACTGTAACAGAACAATGTTCAGATCTATTAACCCTTTCAACACCACATATAAGATATGTTATGCTAAAAAGATACGCTAAATATTTTCAAATTAATTTAACTGGAACCTGGGACATTATTATTATTATGATCATCAAAGATTCAATACCTTTAACGCGTTACTGGTTCACAGTGGTCTTGAGAAATGTTCATTTGCAGGTCAAGAGAAGACTATTTTTGAAAATTTATCACTGGAATAATGTATCTGGCTCGACTAGAGTCAGTCATAGAGATAAATTTTCAAAAATAGTCTTCCCTTGGCCTGTACATGCACAGTGACTTAGCACAACTTTCTTGACCAATAGAAGGGTTACATATTCTATCCGTGAAATGAATCTTTGATATATGTAGGAAGAAAGTGTTATGTTTTTATTTCCTGTCTAATTTCCTGTACATGGCCCAATAGGACTCATGAATGAAATGTTCTGATTATTAACTGTTTTCTAAACATTCTGGATAATTGCATTTATTATTTACTGCTATAGATGTACTCTACAGCATATTACTATGAAATACGCTAACGCAGATTCATATTGCCTAGATATCGGATAATGCGGTATATGAAAGATTTGAATTGGAACACTTTTTTCACAGGACCTCAGAAATCAAAAAATCTTTTAAAACATTAGTGGGTAGGGGCAGAGGGGACAGGGACATATAAGGAGCCCCTACATATTTCTATGGAATGGAGTACATGGATCCAGCACGCATCTCTTCCTGCTGGTATTATGATCTGCATCGGGGCAGGGGGGGGGGGGCCCTTCTAAAGACCTGTATGAAGTGTAAAAGGAACATGTTCATTGGCATACCTCAGATATATTAATTAACCCTTTAATAGTTAAGCCAGCAAAAACAGGTCTCTGCAGTAGTCTTGAGGAATGTCCTTCTGCAGGTAAAGAGAAGACTATTTTTTTTAATTTACCACTGGAATGGCTGACTTGAAAATAGAGCCAGTCAAACAAGTGGTAAATTTTCAAAAATATTCTTCTCTTTACCTGTAAATGGACATTCAATAAGGAAATATTTAGATTTTCTTAACTTCTTAACCAAATTTGCCCAGTAAAGAGTTTATGGTTTTGAGCAGGATTCCCTTCACACACAAAAGAAGCTAGTTAATCCTTAGGTTCTCTTGGTCTGCAAATGGGCATTTTCTAAGAGAAAATTTAAATATTCTCAAATAAATTCGAGGGTTAAAGGGTTAAGTCCTGTTTCATGTCACTGAACTTTGAAAATGATTATTAGCTATAGTCACCATAGATACTTGCAATTTCTGCTTTTTATTTGAATACTTCTACAATCTGCAATGACAGAGATTTTTCTTCACAAGCAAATGCTAGTTAGAGACATTGAATGTTTTTTCATGCACATGATTTAAAGTGCCAAACCATTACTAACAAGGCAATAAGAGATTGCAAACACTCGCCCTCTAATTTTTGGGAAATTGTAAAAATTGATTCTATCAGATTATGTCCATAGCTGTGGAATCCTGGTGTAGGGTCACACCCTTACTTGTGATACTGTTTAAGCCAAATTGAACCAATCATTTATATTTCCAAATTTTGTTCTAATCCGGATCTATCTGGATCATGGACAAAGTCTGGAAATCCTCTTGCATGACAAGTTTCCCCATTGTACTATTTGAGCCAAATCAGATTAGTAATTTATT
Source organism: Chaetoderma sp. LZ-2023a (assembly GCA_034401795.1). Lineage (NCBI taxonomy): Eukaryota > Metazoa > Mollusca > Caudofoveata > Chaetodermatida > Chaetodermatidae > Chaetoderma > Chaetoderma sp. LZ-2023a. The sequence goes on from CM067371.1 coordinate 91,789,066, forward strand.
ACACGCACGCACACACACACACACACACACACACGCACTGACACACACACACTCTTCCCCTTATGAGGTGAGGGCACATGTAATAATCAAATCCAACTCCCCTCATAGCATTGTTGTAATCATTACAACCAGAGACATTAAATTGCCCTGGACAGATGAAAAACGTGTCCTTGTAGTGCGATAAGATGAAGAGTGCATCCGATTCTGGTGGCATAATTGCAGGCAGACACATGAAAACCGATTTCACCCACCAATAAATTATTACGTGATGATTCCTTATATAATATAATATAGCTTTGGGGAGAAAGATTTCACGAAAATTGTTTTGACATTTGACATTTAAATACAGTTACAAGCTATCTTTGTAGGATTCAGTGATAATACTAGTGGATTTCAACCCTTTAACACTCATTTCAACCAAAAACGGCTTCTGCAGTGGTCTTGAGAAATATTCATTTGCAGACCAAGAGAAGACTATTTTGAAAATTTACCACTGGATTGACTGGCTCGATAACTGATCCAGTCTTTCCAGTGGTAAATTTTCAACACGAAGCCCAAGGGCCTGTGATGCTCACCTGGACCATTAGCATTTGAAATATTTTCATTTAAATATACATGATTCTTTACATTGAAACAGATGGCTACTGGAAAAATTGACCAATCAAAATTCTGAATAGAGGTTCTAGAGACTACCACCACAAAATGCATCTACCGTTAAATTGTGTGTATATTGAGCACTTTTTTACTCAAATTACATGTTATAAAAAGCTACTGCGCACTATATACAAGGATAAATATTTGTCACATTTTTTTCCTCAGAATTTTTCATCAGAATCCCAAAATTCAGAGCTGAAAATGTGATTTTATGGATCGGGAATTAGTCGGGAATAATGATCGCATTCTAACATGTCTATAATGGTACTACTTTAACTGGATCGTTGAAATGTCTTACTACTGTCTAAATATTGTGTTATACATTTATTAAATACGATATAGTGTTGTAAAATCATCAAATAAGCCATCATTCAACTTTTTTACCACGCCATTGTTTCCTGTAATTTGTTCTAATTTACATCTATTAAGGGGATGTTACTTTGTCTTCCCAAGTTGAACATGGAGATGTTTAAAATCCATAGATTGCTACACAGATATGGACATAAATGTGTTAAAAAAAGAATGATAGAGCCGATGTGTTCCAAGGTGATCTAGCATTTACAACACACGTGTCATGC